>JAVCKT010008909.1:0-28042 GCA_032273925.1 Rhynchotus rufescens | reverse complement strand
TCCATGATGGATGATCTGAAGTTTCCACGGAAACTTTAGATGCTGCTTCATCCCAAATTTGCCAGAAATTGCTGTCTAGGAGCAGGTCTGTCACCTCCTTATTCATATGCAGGGGCCTTTGCAAGGACAGGAGCATTTTTGCCTGTACCACCCTTACATCCAGGCATGGGTCCGGACCTGCTCTGACCCTCTGTGCTTGTCTTGCCTCCCCACCCCAGCTGTACTCCATCAAATCAGCCATCGAGAACATGGACGCCATGGAGCTGGACTACAGGATGCGGCTGGCGGAGCTGCAGCGGCGGTACAAGGAGAAGCAGCGGGAGCTGGTGAAGCTGCAGCGCCGCAGGGACTCCGAGTAAGTCGCGGGCTGTTCCCTTGGCCTCTCTCTTTCCAGCTAGGCACTTCCACTGCCTCTTGGTCCCGGAGAGAAACCCGAGTCCCCTCCTCTTCTCCCAGTATGACCCACCAGAGCTTTGCACAACACGCTCCTAGGCTATGTGGCACCACAACCTCGTGACTGGTGAATGCAGCTGGGAGACTGTATTAGAGACAACCTTGGCTTCAGCAGCTCAGTTTAGCAGTTTGGTGACAGGCGAAGGTTCTGGGTTGGCTTCCATTCTTGCTTGCTTTCTTTTATTTTTTTCCCTTTTTTCTTCCTTTTGGATTTATTTCCCTTTTTTTCCCCTGTTTGTTTTGCTTTTTGGTTGCAAAATTTTATTTTTTTTTTTTTTCTTTGCTTTTTTTTTTTTGTTTTTGTTTTGTTGCCTTGGTTAACAGTGAAGCGTGTGGTTTTTTTAAAGGGAAAAGCATGACGAGAAAAGTAGAAGCTTGGCGAGAAGAGGCCCTGGAAGGCCCAGGAAGAGGAAACTTGGATCAAGCGCTCTGTCGCCCATTAAGGAGAGAGGGAAGAGTGACAGCAAGAGTGGAAAGTAAGGCTGGAATTTGGGGAAGCCGGGAAAATGGCAGGGTCGCTGCTCAGGGTCCTGCTTGGGGAGAGCACCTCGGAGGCGGCAGGCCCATCCCTGGCAGCTGCAGTGTCACGGAAACGTGTGTATTTAACACGAGCCGTGGGAATTCCCTGCCGTGGGAATACGGTGCCAGCCTCCTCCCGTGTCCGTGGTGCTGGGTGCAGGCAGGGCAGGCGGAGTTGAGCAGTGGTGGCGTTTTTACGGAGCAGCCGTGGAGCTACGGGCGAGGTCGCGGTGTCGGGGAGCGTCTCTTGGTGCCCGTTCGGGAGAGCAGGGAGCGCTCAGCTGATTGCAAGGATGCTGATGTCGTAAATGGGAAGGACAGGGCTGTTCCAGGTTAACTGCTTTTTAGGACCTTTCTGCTGTGTTTCTGCTGTCTTCTCCTGTTTCCGTAATCAGTGGGAGTTGGTTTGGCCTGATGTCTCTTTATCAATTGTCTGGATCATTCTGTCTTCTGCTTCTTTTTTGCAAGTCAGCTGTTGTTTGGGTGCCTGGATCACAACGCAGCCGTCCATAGAACCATATATAGTTGACCAAGGTTCTCCCAAGTGAAGGCACCTCAAAGCTTGCCTCTCTATATGATGTATTTTTACAAATATCCTTTCAAGACCACAAATAAGATTCAGGTCCCCAGCTCCCACTGACCACGTGCTTCTGAAAATCTCTCCTCTTGGTGGCTCTGTGTTTTGCTTCTCTGAGTTGGGTGCCAGGAGAGGCCGGAGAGGCGCTTGGAGTTGTGCATGTGTGTCTGTGTGCTCTGTGCACGTCCCCGTGTCGTGGGGATGCTGGTGTGGGAGATGGAGGTGCAGCGTGAGGGACCTCAGGTGTCGGTTCAGCAGTCTGTGGAAGTCAGCAGAGAGGACGGAGGGAAGGGGAAACGCTCGGAAGCTGCCCTGTGTCCGGGACAGGCTTAGCGTGAAGGAAATGGCATGTGAAAGCATTTCACGGAGGCTTGGTGGAAGGTCTTGAGGTGTTGAACCATCAGCTGGTTGCTGGACACTGTTGGGGAGCAGCAAAGAATGTGCTTCTAGTCGCACCTACTTTATTTATTTATGTATTTATTTATTTATTTTATTTACCCCTTCCTTTCCCCGTAATTCCTAGAGAGAGACCAAAGATGCAGACCACAAACATCTCAGAGAGGGACTGGACTCCTAAGGCTGTCCTTTGGGCGAGCCAGTCCCCCCAGTGCCCTTGTCCCCTCCGAGCTGCCCTGTCTGCTGGTTCCTCTCAGCTCTGCTGGGTTGGCACCTCCTTGCTCAGACCTGAGCGACCAGAGTGTCGGAGGGGTCTGGCACCTCCTTGGGACCTGGAATCTCCCTCTGCTCCTAGACAGTCCACGCAAACAGAGGTGGAAAAAGACCTACAGGATCAGCTCAGCTGTCTGTTCTTCCCTCTGCTGCTCTCTACCAAACTGGGCACTTTTTGGTGGCTTTCTTCTCAAGAAAACTACTTCCCTTCAGGGGCCACCTTGCAGGTGTCTGGTTTCAGCTAACCTTGTCTATGCTGGTAGCTGACAGCGTGCAAAAGCAGGGCCTGTTGGCTTTCCTGTTCAGTGGAAAACAAAGTCAGGCCCTCAGCTTGTCCAAAGGGCCATCACTCCACAATGGACTTGGCTCCCATTGAGGATCCCTGCTTCCCTAGAAGGCATTAACCTCCCTTTGGAGCTTGGTGGTTCTCATAGGGAGGAAGGACCCCGTCACCCTGACCCATGCTGTGCTTGGCTTGCAGACTGAGCAAGTCCTTGTTGCTCTCTGAAGACTCCGAGACTGGTGAGGGCATGAAGAAGAGGCACAAAGGGGCCCTCCCAGAGGAGGATGACGATGTGGACAGCAGCAGTGGCAAGATGAAAGGGAGAAACCAGAGCTGGGAAGAGCACGATGTGACTCCCAGCTTCTCAAATGAGGTCAGTGCCTTCATGGGGGATGCAGAGCTGTGGGCAGAAAGCAGATTTCTGTCCTTTGCTGGTGCTGGACTGGACTGGATGACTCCTGCAGGCCTTAGAGCCTTTGCTCTCAGCCCTCGTGTGCCTACAAACCCCTCCCAGGAAGGCTCTCTGTGCTGGGGGGAGGTACGTGCAAGCGATAGCTTTCACTGAACCTCCTGGGTAGGCACAGGAGAGAAATAAAAATGTTTTCTTCTGTAAATGAGGTATTTACCAGTGAGGTGTTTGCCAGATCTTTAAGCTAATGATGAAATGCCAGATTCATGCAGGCAAAGTATGTGTTAGAGGTGCTGTTATCTAGCTGCCGCACATGTAAAGTATATTTGCATTATGGAAGGATCAAGAGAATACAGAAAAGTGTAAGAGCCCTGTGTATAACACAGCAGTCCTCATGCTCTTGCTGAGACTTATTTGTCTTTTCTTTTTTTGGCATCCAGACCGTGGAGTGGTTGATTATGTGGAAATCTTTATTTGGTTGAGGTTTTTTGGGGTAAAGAAGACTTTTAATCCTTGGGATTTAGAGAAAAGCTTGCAAAACTGGCCTGAACATATCCTTAAATCCAGAAGGTGATGAGAGAAAAAAAGATCCTTGAAGAACATGTTGTTCTGTGGATGTATTTCTTTTGAAAGAGAACTATTTTTTTTTCTAAGTTAATCTCGTAATGTTCAACAGGGGTGAAGCTGAACTGCTCACTGGCATCTCTCTTCTCTTCCTCTCCACTACCTTGTCTGGTTATGGCAGCCTGGGGGGTTAAGTCCTTCCTTTCGAGACTGTATTAATTGGCATGCACGAGAGACTGAAACTGGAGCTTGTAAAATCCATAGGGTCTGCCACAACATCTGCTCTGTGTTCACCACTGTCCCTTCCTTTCCCCTCGCAGTTGAAGCTCAAGAAGAAGAAGGTGCCATCGGATCAGGAGCAGCTGGCCAGCAAGCTTGACAAGGCCTTGTCGCTCACCAAGCAGGACAAGCTCAAATCCCCCTTCAAGTTTGCCGACAGCTCTGGGGGGAAGCCAAAATCGAGCGGAGGTGGCAGCAGGTACCTCCCAGCTCATGAGACTCTGCCGAGCAAGGAGGAGAAGAAGAATCTGGCCAAGAACCTGGGCCTGTCGCTTAAAACCGCCAAGGAAGGTAAAAGCAAAGTGGCTGCCAAAATGAAGAAGATGGAGGTGGGGTTAAAAGTCAAAAATCAGCTCAAGGTTTCCCATTCACCAGCAATATCTGAAGTTAGCAGCTACTCCTATAGTAAGTAACCCCTCGTTTATCTCTTCTTATGGTGTGATCTGTTGTGGGGGTTGTGGCAGGGGATTCTGACCCCTTGGAAGGGGTCTTGGAGATGGATCTGGTTTTGCTTTGTGACAAATGGTTCTCCTCCTCAACTGATCAATGCTGAGGTGCCTTTGGGGTGAGCGTGTGTTGCCCAGGGTCCACCCAAATCGCTGTCCAAGAGCCAGCTGACATTGGTATCTCTCTCCTGGCCAGTGTTGTATTGGTGGTCATTGAGGAAGGATGTTTTAAGAGTGAAGTTAACCCATGTCCTTGCTTTCAGTGAGAATAAACACTCTCCATCTACCTGCCAGAAAGGAACTCTGCTGCAGAGGTGTTTTGTTGTTGATTTTCGAGGTCCTTGGAAACTTGAGTAGGATTAAACGTAGGATCATGTCGTGGAGGTAGCTAGAGAAGGTGCAGCCTGCCAGGAGTTGCTGATGTTTGCAGGCATCCCCCCTCCCCTTCTTCAGTGTCTGGCTTTGGTTTCTTATGGTTTGGTTCCTAGCTGGCTGTGCTCAGCCTTCCTGTCTGTCTCCTAGGGATTCATCTCCATGCCAGTATTGTGTGTACTGACTGCTGTAGTCCTCCCTTCTGAACCCCATGTGTATTTGAAGTGAGGAATCCTGGATTTATGAACTAGGCACAGTTAGTGACCTCTGCTAAGAAAGGAAAGGAAAAGAAAGGAAAAATCTGAATAACAGATGGTGTTGGGAAGGTGTTAGGGTCAACCGATCAACGTGTGATATAAGAAGGAGACCATTATATTGTGGTCTCCAGCTGTGGTAGGAGCCTTTAGGGTATCAGGTGGTAAATATATTTAAGAAAGCATGGTAGTGAAAGGCCCTTGGTGCCAGCTGTGCCAATGTGGCCAATGTGGCTGGGAGTTTGAGCATGCCTAGGCCAGCCTTGCCATACTTGATCTGTTTCCAAAACTCATGACTTGGGATGATGATGAGATGCTGTTACTGGGACAATGGATAGGAGCATCTGCTGAAATAATAGCACATAAATGTGCTGTATGTGCTGCCCTTCATCCCTCAGAGAACAAAGATGATGCTAGGAGAAACAGATGACTTTTTCTTTAATGGTTAAGGCAGAAGATGGGGCATAGAGCGTGTTAGGGCCTAGGAGTTTATGATCTGAGGCTTTGTTGTTTAATTGTCTTAGCTCACTTAAATCCAGATCTTTTCCTTTGCTTACAGCTACGTAAGTTCCATGTTGAAACACTTACAGAGTATTTGCAAATACAACAAATGTATGTCCCCATGCAGCACCAGTTTAGAAACGGCACAAATGGGGAGGATGATGAGCTAGAGATTTTCCAACTGAACAAATGTTTGGCATGAAATTAGCCATTAACTTGGCAAAATAAGAGCCACTGTGTCCGCTGGACTTGAACACATCATTCGACCTTTGGCTAGCGGTGAGGCACAAACCATCCATCTGTTCTCCTCTTGAATATGTTTCTCATCCATGAACAGCCCTATGGCTCCTAAACTGGGAGCTCTGTAGGTTTTGGGGAGAAGAGCAGGGTCGTGGGTAGAGAGGAGGCACAAGCCAGCATTGCAGCTGGGAGCCTTGGCTCTTGGCGGAGAGTTTTTTCAATGCACTTGGTGCTCTGGTTTGAAGACCAAAATCCGCCTCCCTGGATCTAAAGGAGCTGTTGTTTGAACCCCACCATGCCTCCAACAAGACTGTCTGTGCATGAGCAGTGTAGAAATGTGCCCTCTGAAGTAGGATAATAATTACTGAAGAACTTTGTGAAATGGCTCAGCGCTGGTCCCAGGCTTTTCAAGTGTGTACAACTTCAAAGGAAGGGCTTTAGCTGGTCGTTTGATCACCCAAGCATGATGGATTTGGGAGGGCAGGTTGAGCATATGGCAGCATCTCCATGACTGGTGGGCTTTTTCCTGTGGAGGAGGAGAAGTGGGACTCGTGCCAAATCCTTCCATCTCATCCTAACCTCATGACTCTCAAGCTGGAGTCCCTGAAGATCTTTGGCAGAGATCCAAAGAGCGCGCCGAGTGATTGCCACTGATTTTAACAGAAATGCCCCAGGCCATTTGTGGATTTGGGCTTTGGGGCCTCCTAATTTGCCAATGCTCATTCCTCTCTTTCCAAAACTAATGCAAGAGAGGCAAAGAGCTGTGCCTAACCTGGACCAACATCGGAGAGCATCTGCTGCCATGGTGAGCGGTCCCCACCGTACCACCTGTAGCACCGCAGTGCTAATGGTGCCTTCGTGAGCTATAACAGCTCATACCCACGTGGGTCCCATATACTTTTTATTTCACACCTCCAGCTTGGGAGGGAACCTCTGGAAAACTTCCTGGCACCCGTGGGGCTTCTCAGTTTAGGAAATCCACAGCTTGCAGACCAAGGAATGACTTAGTCTCTGCCACTTCTTGGTGTCTGCTACAAAAGCCCTTTGGAAGAGCAAATCCTGTAAGAAGGAGAGTTTGGGACAGAGTATTTTAGCATCACTGTTCAGAGTAACACAGATCAGTGGCCAGCTGGTGGCATTGCTATGCTTTGGATGGGCATCTTCCTAACGTCAAATCCTACCTCAGTTTTCCATTCCTAAGCATAAAACCCCCTCAAATCCTACCCAAAACCGAGGAAGGACTGCAGCCGCCTGGCCTAGGTGGAGAGTGTTTATTCCCAACAGTTGGCAGCACCCTGGGAAACACCAATTTTGGTCATTTTGGGGCTCCTGCCACGACTCGGCACCTCGTTTGAAAGCCACTTGGGACTACAGCAGTGCCCCCCAAAAAAAAACCACCCCAAAAACCCAACCTGTCGGCTGCTTTAACGCTCTTCCCCCTGCTCTGACCGCAGATACGGACTCGGAGGAGGAGGGATCGCTGAGGGACGAGTGGCCGGCGCAGTCCCCGTGCGGCTCCAAGCCCAGGCCGCCTGGCCTCTACAGCACAGCGGCCAGGAAGGGCGGCAAGGCGGCCGGCGGCCTCAAGGCGGCCGCCCGCGGGCTGGCGCCCGGGCGGACTCTCAAGGCCAAGGCGGCCGCCGGCCGGAAGCAGCCCTTTTGCTTGCTGCTGCGGGAGGCCGAGGCGGGATCTTCCTTCAGCGACTCCTCGGAGGACTCGTTCGATCAAGGTTACTAGCTTATAGCACGCGCGCCCCCCCGCGCGCCCCTCTCCCGTGGGTGAGCGGGCGGGCCGGGGCGGCCAGGGGCCTGGCGGGCCGGGTCAGCCATTTTGATGGTCGCAGTGAGGGCGGCCATCTTTGTTCTTGGCAGCGTAGCCTGCTTTATCAGCCCGGCTTTTGGTTATTTTGTCTTTTTTATCTTTTTTATTTTTAGTTTTTATACCTGTATCATTGTGATATTATAACCGGCTGGCTCCTTGAGAGCTTTTCTATCAACTGAGTTTTAGTGTCCACCTCTCCCCTGCTTTCCTGCTCCCCTTCCTCCCTTCAGTTTTACCCTCACTTCCTCCCTTGCTACTACCACTTTATTATTATTTTATTATTATTTTATTATTATTTTACTATTATTTTTATTATTTTTATTATTTTTATTAACATCTTTATTTTTTATCATCCTTATTTTATTTCTCTAATTATTTTATCATAGACCTTTTATAGAGGTTTGGAAGGAGCTTTCCATTTTGTTGTTTGTTTTCCTCCTTTTTTTTCCTTCCTTTTTTTCTTCCTTCCTTTTCTATTTTTATTATTATTATTATTTTTAATACCGGGATACTGTCGTGTGGCCATGTGACTTGATGTTTGTACTGCGATTTGGTATACCAAGCTTTATTAAACATACCGAGTTAATTTTTAACTAAACCTGTGTACCTTGTCTCTCTTGCTGTGTCTCCTATTAGGCGAGTAGGTTGCCGCTTCCCTCCATGCTGCTCTGCATCCCCCTCCTGCTTCCACTCCCCATGAGTAGAACTGGAATTAACCTAGTCTTGGGTACTCTCTATTATTCAAATATCCCTGCTAGCCACTGTCCTCTGCTGCCTTTGCTGAGATTAAAACCTAGGCCTCTCTTCCCCAATCCTCTCACTCTCTTAATTTTGTTTTTTCTTTTATTTTTATTTTTATCCATCATGTTTTGGTTTTTTTCTGACATTTTTCCTACTCTTGGTATGCTCTCTAAAGGGGGCTCGGTTCTTCCCATTGCTCCGGATGGGTGTTGAGCACCAGGTCTCTATGATTTGAAAGCCAGAATTTTTTCATTCCCTAAAACAGATATTTAAATGCTCTTTTTTTCCAGTAGTGTTTTTTAAAATTCTTATTTTTTTTTCACATGCCCAGGCATACTCAGTGTCCAGGGATGTGGCAATTACTGCACTAAATTTGACTCTGCGCTTTTCCTCCCCCACCCTCACCCCAGGTTCTTTATCCTTTTTTTCTTTTTTTCTCCTTTCTTTTTCCTTCTTTTTTTTTCTTTTCTCTTTTTTAGTTAGCCTGTCATTAGTACTTCAGTGGGAAAAGAGATTACTTGAGCCTTTTTTTTTTTTTTCTCCTCCAGAGGCACAAGGGGGTTCTGTTTTAGAGCGCACTCATTAAATAATAATTGTGGGGAAAGGTCATTTTAATGAGCCCTTGGCTCCCAGAAGAAGGTGGCTCATCTGGGCTGAATGCTAAGCGAGAGCATCCCCGGTTGTTATCGTTTAAGTTACACGGCAGGTCTTTTTTTTCTTTTTCTTTTTATTATTATTATTATTTTAATCTCTTCCATGCACCCATTTGGTTTTTCCTCCCTCCAAACCCAGCTTCCCAAGGTAGAGAATTTCAGCTAAGCACAATTAGCCTGCGCAGCAGAAAGATGCAGCACGCTGATTTGGTTTGATGTGTTTCTGGAATGGATCCATCGATGCATTTAAAAAGCAAATCCAAAAAAAAAAGAGAGAAATACCCATTTCAGAAAGAAAAAAAGGAAAAACAAAAAAAAAAAAGTCCTTAGAGAATCCAAAATGTTCTGGACATGGTGGATTTCCTCTAGGGGTGATGCTTTCACATTTCTGTGAAGAGTCTGTGTTAACTTCCATTCGACTTGACATCTTTTCCCTTCCCTGCTTCTTTCTGCATTTTTGATTTGTTTTTGCCTTTTTTTTTTTCCCCCTTTGCTGCTGTTGGAAATTTTGAGGATATCAATCCTTTCTAGTTTCCAAGTTTTTGAGGGTTTTGGGGGGGGTTTGTTTTTTTTGGTTTCGCTCCAAGTCAGCAGATAGGTAACTTGTCTGCAATTGGCTCTGTCTAATTTTTCAAGTAATCTGTCTGCTTTAAAATTAAAAAAAAAAAAAAAAATCACAATTTTATGGGGCGAGGACTCGGGAGAGGAGGGGACGTGGGAGGATGACGGGGAATCTGGAGCAAAATGGGGCAATACTTTGTAAATTATTGTAAATTATCCGGGATACCATTTAGTGGTGGGGAAACCAAAGACTCAAACCCTCCTGGGGTGGGAGAGGTGGGTAAGGAGAGGGAGGCGGGGAGGGATTATCGATTACAGCTTTGTTTTTTCTGCAAATGAATTATTTTTTCCTTTTTTTTCTTTTTTTTTTTTTTTCTTTTTGTTCTCTCTCAGAAGCATTACTTGAAGGGATATTTGGGTAATAGGGTTTCTAATGGCTTTCCCTGCTACTAAACCGATTAATAACCTCAGCTTTTCTAGAAGTGCTCGCTTTCTCCTTGCAGCTGCTTGACCAACCCTTTCACCCTTGCCCCTATCCATGACGCTTTGAATGTCTGTGTCGGTCTCTTGCATTTGCTCTCACGCTGCACTAAAGAAGCAAAGTGGTTGGCTGGTGGTAGGGCAGACACTTCTCAGCGAGGGTCTCTAGCCATGAACCCGAACCTTGACCATTGTTATGTAGGTAGGCAAAATCGCTTTTCTTTATGTCATCTGTCAGCCTCCGACGTTTCGATGTTACCTCCATGAATAATGACACGTAGCTCTTTGCATTCTCTCGGTTATATTGATTTTGAAGATGATTGCTGTCCGCTTTGGGGTTTTCCTCTGTCCATGAAGAATCCCACACGGAGGATATGTTTGTGTGCGTGCTTGAGGACTCCAGAAATGCTTTATTGCTTGCACGCCTTTGGAGAAGCCCTTATCCCAGCCAAGGGAAGGGTTCCTCAGAGGCTGCTGGGCCTCCACGCAGCCTGCTTTGGCATCGGGGTAATTAGCTGGGTGGTAATTACGCCAATCTCTATATCACACACAGCGCTGGTTGCAGGAAGACCCATTTCCATCTGCTTTGAGATGGAAGCCATAGGAGCTCCTGCAGACCGGGCTGGTAATGAGCAAAGCTCGTGGTGTTTCACCCCAGTGAGCTTGGAGAGAAGGCTGCTTTTGTGGGCCAGAACTTACTGGGGCTTTGAAAGCCATCAAGATACGATGACCATGAATTCTCTGAGCCTGGAGAACCACAGTTCCTTTCCCTCTGTACATTCCTTTTCCTTAAAAAATTAACACCAGCTTTCACTGACTTGGAGGATGATTTATCCCCGAGTAAAACCTGTGAAAAGTAACTGCTTCCCTGCATGGGGAATCCTCTTTAATTCCTGCAAAACGCTTGAATTTTTAATGGCAAAAGGACTTCTGGAGTCAGCAGCACAGCACATATGGAGGGGAAAAAAATAAACAAACTTGAAATGATCAGAATTGGGTGTGTGACAAAAAAAGGTACAATCTGAAATTGGAAAAATTGAAAAGAGAGAACCTCCAGAATTTGGACAGACCAAAGAAATCAGATGTCAAGGACCCACTAGCTGTCTAAAGTCTGCCTGTACTTAGCCTGCTTTGTATGCTGTAGGCCTGCTTGGTGTTACGAGAAAATCATGCTGTTTTTTTATGATGTGAAATGAATCTTTTAAGTGTGTGTCTTTCCTCCCCGCCCTCCCCAAGCCTTCCCTCTCTGCACCCTCCGCAATCCATCGTGCTACATCAGTCTCTGAAAGCCCAAATTGCTCAACCAGCTTCCCTTCATCATTAACGAACCTTCTTCATTTACTGCTCTCCTACAGTAAAACCCGTGGCAACTTAGTTGTTAAAAGCAAAGAGGAAGTTTAGTGTCTGTAATTTTTTTTTTTTGGTTATTCTGAATTGAATGCAGATAAATATTTTCTTAATAAAATCCCCATTAGCTCCAGTTTATCTGGTATCAGTAGTATTTAAGCATGAGAGGCTTTTTTTGGTTATAGAATTGTATGTACATGTGTGATTGCATGTGTGGGTATATACACACATATAGATGCTCTTAAAAATATCAATTAGAGGTTTTTGACTTCAAATATTTTTCTTTTTGCCCATGCTCAGTATTTATATGACTACAGTTGAAGAAAAAAATATTTTTTCGGTGTTTTTCAGTCCATTATTGACCAAAAATCACCTTTACAGGAGAAAAAAAAAAGAATTGAGGCTTCAAAGTGAAGCATCTGTGCGTGCTTTGTTTTAAATCTGCACCCAGAAGAGATAAATCTCCTGCTCTAGATTAAATACAGCTATTGTGGGTCTCCCCGAGAAGCCATGCGAGTGGCTGTGGATCAGCAGAACGGTTTATTTTCCGCCGTAAACTTAAATTGAGGGATTGAGTTTGGAAGCATGTGGGTTCGGAGACGAACCCTGAGTGTATTTGGAGCGTTTAACGTGGTAGATTTTGTCCCGTGGAAAATGAGGAGCACGAGGAGCAGGGACACGTCTTGTGGGTAAAGCGAGAGGCAGAGGAGGCTGGATACGTGGGGGACATCTGCGAGCGTGGAGAAAAGGTGGTTTTCAGGCTGGAATGTGCTAAAATACGGCCAAAATTGGGACACGCCACTTTTGAGGAAAAAAAGAGCCATTTTAGTTGGGCTACCGTCCGGTTTGATGCCTGCGTTTGTGTCCTTTTAGCATCAAGCACACTTGGTTTTGCTGCTGGTCAGGCAGATAGTTTCGGTGTCTTGGAAAAGTTCATCTAAATATGCATAAATTCGGGGAAAACGTGGTGGAGAAGTAGCAGTTTTATCCCTTTTTCTCTGCTGTCCCTTGGAGGAAAGAGTCTGGTCCTGATTTGATCTTGGGGATTTTTGTTGGGCGTGTGTTTTTATGCAAGAAGTGAAGAGGACGCAGATAGTTGGTATTTACTGAAGGACTGTAGGTTTATTGCTATTCTTATGTCATGAGGAATTCGAGCAACTGAAATGAGGATGGGATATTTCTGCAGTAAAAAATAACAGTATTTTATTGTGGTTATTTGATGTATGTTATGGAGATAAGCTCCCCTTGTTAAAAAAAAATAATAAAAAAATAAGCTATTCCTTCAGTTGGTAGAATCCAAGGATGATAACACCAGGTTCGGATATTTCTGTTATTTCTAATGTCATGGAAAAATAATCCAAAGAGGAAAAATAACGCTTGTGTTAGTGTGGATTTTTTTTGAACAACCAACTGTTGAGAACATCTTTTATCTATCCCAGAGGGCCCAAGCGAAACGAAAAGGATTTTCATGTTCATTCCAGCTCATTTTGAAGGGATCTCCTTTCTCATTTGGCCGGCTTTCCGGCTCGGGCAGGGAGAGCTCCTGCTAGCGGTGGAAATTTCCCAGTATCCGTCATGATCCTCCTTAAGCCCTCAATTTCGAGAGAAATGAAGTATGTTTTGCAGACCCCCTTTTTGCAGTTAAATAGTTCTGTATATGTGTGTATATATGCGTGTGTGTACCTGTGTATATGTGTTCATATGTGTGTGGTCTTTGTGTGTGTTACGCTTCCCACTCACCAGTGCTAATTGGATGTGATGTTAGTGACCTCTGAGCTGATGACAGACCCTTGGGAAGGGAGAAATGCCCCTTTTGGAGCATCCCACCCCCTGATTCCTGCTCTCCACACACCCTGAAGGAAAATCCCAGCCGCTGCACATTAGGCTGCTCCTCCTTGGCAGCTCGTCCAGCTTTTCCTGAGCTGGCTTTTCCATGCCCGAGCTGTAGAGAGGGAGCTGAGAGACCTGGAGGATTTTAAGGCAGGGTCTTTAGATGCTCCTCCTTGTTGCCAGCTCCAGAGCTACCCGGCTGTCCTAGCAAACATCATCCTTCTCCCTTTGTGTCTCTGCATCCACAAATCTGTTTTTCTCCCCCCTCTTCCATTCCAAATCCATCACTTTCAGTTGCTATTTTTTCTCCCCTCTCCTTGCATTTTTGCCTCCTCTCCCTTCTCCTCTCTGTGTCCTCCTTGCCTCCCGCCTTGGCACAGGCCGATCTCCGGCATTCCCCTTCCGTGCCCATCTCCGGTTCGGATGACACCCATGGATTTCGTTACGCAGGAAGCGGTGGTGGGCGGGAGGGGAACCCCACAGCTCCAAGGCTGGGATTTTCAAAGGCGTTAAGCTTTTAATTCCTCCTGAAAATGGCAGGGAAGGGGGCGTCTGGCTGCGTTTGCAGAGCTCTGCCGACACCCTGCACTTCCCTCCCTTGCCTTGGATGGGTCCTCGTTGCCTCCCCTGTGGTGCTGTGCCCTGCCAGGGGGGTAGTAGGCAGGATGACCCCAGCTAAAAGGGTCTCCCGAAGATTTGGGTGGCCATGGCCAACATCTCGTAACATGGCTCATGCTACTTGGGTGAGCACAGAGCAGCAGGAGAGCAAGCAGCTCGGGGTGGAAATGTGGCCGCAGCCCCGTGGCGTTTGTAACAAGCTCCCTCTTTTCTGCGTGCTAGATTCCAGCTCGGAGGAGGACGAAGAGGAGGACGAGGAGGAAGAGGAGGAGGCGGAGGGCTATGGCACGGACGGCACCGACAGGCCTTCGTCGCCCGCCCTCGATGAGAGCGGCCTGGGCCTGCTAGCGAGGTTTGCCGCCAGCGCCATGCCCAGCCCCATCGTCCCCCCGCCGCTCTCCATCGTCCAGCTGGAGGCCAAGCAGAAGGCGAAGAAGAAGGAGGAGCGGCAGAGCCTGATGGGTGAGTTGCATGGTCGGTGTTGGCACCACCAGCAAGGTGGAAGGTCCAGCGGGACCTTCCTTCCTGCAAGAAAACAGATTGCTGCCCAGACACCGTCTTTCCCGTTCTATCCTATTTAGCCGCTTGATCCTGATGGTAAAGGAGGGAATTGCAAGCAAGAAAGCGGGAACCCATCCTGCCATGGGCAGGGCTTGTTTAGCAGCTGCAGCCATGGCTTCCCTAGGGGCAATTGCCCCTTGAGCTTCCTCAAAGTTTCCTCTTTTCTCCTAGCTGGCAAACCATTCCCATGTCCTGCATGCAGTGCAGAGGCACGTGGTGGGATGTGGTGTCCCCTTGGACAGAGAGCTGCAGGCAGGGAAGGGCTGCAGGCCTTTGGGGAAGGAGGCACGTGCTGAGTGCCACTGAGCTCAGACACCCAAGAAAAGCAGAGGCACCCAAAGAGGAGGAAACCCCGCTTCCATCTGCTCTTGGACACCCAAGAGAAGCAGAGAAACCCTGAGCAGGAGGAAACCCCCCTTCCACCCACCTGCCCCTTGGCTTTCCCACGGAGTCCAGCAAGGGACCCTCACACCAGCAGTTCCTCCTTGGCTCATGTGCTTGCCGTGCCAGACTGCATCTCCACCACTTTGGTTCTCAGCTTTGCAGCGTAACAACCAACAGGAATTTCACTTTTTTCCCTCCCCGTGCCTCGCTGCACAAGTGCCCTGGGTGATATGATACCAAGTCAGACAGATCCATATGGCCTCCGTTTATAAATTCCCTATTAATATTTATTAAGCGATAATAGAATTTGTAGTATGCTTCAGAATAGAAAATGAGGTCCTCCCAGGGAGTCGGGCTTGTTTTAGCACTGTTTCCTTGCTATATTAGGCATTGCCAACTTGTTCCAACAGCCTCTGTTAAGAATTTATCATTGCTCTATCTTATAACCTGCCCTCTTTGAAACTGGAAGCATCTAGAAATTACCTCATGTGGCAGAGCAAGTAAGGAGAAATTGTGTTGTAATTTTCAATGGGATTTTCATCTTGAATGTTGCCAGCTTTGATTTTTATAGGCCTGCTCTTTTCCTGTTCCTGCTGGGGCTATCTCAGGGGAAGAGATTTGGGTGGAAAATGAGTGCAGGTTTCTGCAGAAGGGTTTTCGGAGAGAAAGACTCAGAGAAGATGCTTTTCTCTCTATGGCTGTGCCTTTCACGTTTGTATTCACCCATGTGAATGCTCGTTGGTCCTTTCTAAAGGGTGTCCTGCAAGTGATTATCACAGCAGTGTTGGGCTTGAGAAAAGTTCCTGCCAGTCTGTAGCTATTGCTCATTTTGGCAAATAGGCCAGGCTTGTGGGCTCTTGCAGCTGGGGACTCCTGTCACTTCCCTTGCATGAAGTGAGGTCTCGTTTCAGACCTGGCTGGCTGGAGTGTCAAGTCCCACACACGTATTGGAGAGCAGGCAGAGGGAGAACCTCTCCAAAACCTCTCCAGGTTCTGGTGATGTTTCCCACCTCTTCAGAGGTGCTCTGCCACATTGCAAAGCCCAATGCCTTGGGAAGCAAACAGAAAATCTGGGCTTGGTTCCTTGCTTTGACCCACACTTACTGCTTGACCTTGGACAAGTTCCTTTCCAGCTATGAAAACATAATCCCCATGCACCTTGAACAAAAACTTTGTCTCCTGCCCATGCTGTTGCCCAGTAGCTAGGGCTGGGAGCGCTAGGAATGGCCTCCATGCCTCAGTTTCCCTGCTTTCCCTGGAAACCGTGGCTTCTGGGGAGGGGAAGCACCGTGGAGGTGGTGAGCACCTTGGCATGGCCACTGGGTTTCAGGCAGCTGATGCTGAGTGGAGGTGAACGCGAGGGGATTTCCATCTGCCACAAGTGATCGTTTCTTTCGTGACTTTAAAGCAATTACTTGAGCCAATAAAAAGCTCTTTGCTGTCCGCTGACCAATGGAAAAAAAATCTACTTCAATCTGGGTTTACTTAATTCATTAAGATCATTTTCCTGAGACACAGGTGAGGCAGAAGAGGACCTGCACACAAGAGGGGAGGAAGGCTCTGCGTGTGCAGTGTGTGTTTTGCTTCAGCCGAGGAACTCCTTTTCGTGGAAGGGGGATATTAAATCAGCTTTATCTTGTGAGCTTCCCTGTAGCATTTTGGGGTGGCAGAAGGGAGAAAATGGAGGCAGGGAGCACTGTGAACCACACTGCCTGAATGGATGGGCTTTGGATTGGGGCAGGAGGGACATATCTTTGGGAAAAGCCTTATCTTTTGTGGGTGGAGGGTGGGAATGCAGAGCTGAGGGATGTGGGGTTGGGAAGGGGACACCAGGAGTGTCATGGAGCAGGCACGACCTCTCCCACAAAACCCCAAAAGCTTCAGCTGGATGTAGCCCAACCGAGACCTTGACTGATGATTAAATTCTTTGTGTTTAGGGACGGAGTTCGAGTACACGGACTCGGAGAGCGAGATCAAGATCAGGAAGAAATCGCCCTCAGGGCTGCTGCGGGGGAAGAAGGGGCCTCTGGACTCGAGCAGCATCCCCCCGAGCCAGACCCCGAGCAGCCTCGACTCCGCATCCGGGAGCACCGACAAGGCCAAGCTTGGGGCTGAGAAAGGTCGCAAGCTGAAGAAATTCAAGTCCCCCAAGGACTTGAGCTTTGAGTTCGGACTGGAGGCCAGTGACGACGACCTGTGGAACCGGCGCCGGAGCGAGCGGATCTTCCTCCACGATGCCACCATGTCCTCAGCCATGCTGACCCCTGCGGCACCCACCAGCTCCACTCCAGTCTCCAAGCCCGGGCGCTGTGGGAAGGGGGCACCCATGAGCCCCAAAAAGGAGGGCAGCAAGAGCAAGGAGAGGAAGGATCTAAGCAAGGTGAGGACCATATTGGTGAGGTTGATACGGAACAACGTGGCTCTTGGAAGTTCAGGGTGAAGGGATGGCTATGAATTCCACTAGGGAAGAGGAGAGCTGAGCTCATCTCAACCATTACCTCGATGCTATTTGGATGTCCCTTGTTCTCACCACCACCAGCAGCCCCATGTACCCCCAGAGCAGCTTTCAGGCTTGGATCTGACTCGCAGGGATTAGAAACCTGTTGTATTTGAGTAGGGCAGGTTGTTGTGGCACCCTCTGTATTCCAAGTTCACCCTACCTGTATTGCCCAAAGTGGAAATCCTGCCTTTAAACCTCTGGAAAACTCTTTCTCACTCTCCAGGCTCAGCCTTGTAGCTTTGCTGACCTGTGACTCTGTATGCCAGCCTTAAAAACTGTCTATTTTTTATGTAGTCTTGCAAGGGAACCCTGCTGGGCTGGTGGTGGCCAGAGTTTCACCCTAATTGCTGGTTCTTCAGCTTCACTGAAAGGTTGGCTCCCTGTAGTTCCTGATGGAGTTATGGGGAGCATTGGTGGTGGGGAGAGTTAGACAAGCGGGGACGTGAGGTCAGCTGGGATCTTCTTGGAGCTCCTTGAGGGAAAGCTTGATGGACAGGAGTTGCTCTCCTGGGGTAATGAAGAGCTCTTGATGGACTGTGTGATGCTGAGTGCAGCGCTGGGAGAGGCAGGGTGTGATACAGCACCTGGCTTAATGTCATATCCTGCCTGCATGCACCCTGCTTTGCTGCATGTTTCACCTCTCCTGGGACTATAATCTTTCTTAATCCCGTTTCTTTACTGATGGGAGATATTTTCTTTCTTTTTTCTTTTCTTTTTTTTTTTTTTCCCCTCTTAGCAGCGGAAGAAGGGTAAAGAAGCACCCTGCTGCTCCTCCTCCTCATCCATGTCACCCCCTGGCATCCCTAGCTCCCCATCTGACGTCCGAGTCAGCCTGGCAAGTGCCCTTGGCTCTACCAAGAAGAGCAAAGCCAAGGTGAAAACCAAGGAGGTGAAGAAAGAGGTGAGGGGCTTGTTCTAGGTGAGGACCAGCTGGATGGGCCAATAGAGTCCAGTGCTTTTCATGACCTATTGCAACGTGAGGCAAGGGGGAAAATACACACATAAGTAAAGCTAGCTATGTGCTTTAGAGGCAAAATGCTGGTTTGAGAAGCCTGTAGTCCAGGGAAGGCTAACAGCAGGTACATACATGCCCCATATGCTGTTAGCCTGACTTGGTTCTCCAAATAAATCAGACAGCGTTTTCTCTAAGGCCATCCCAGAGGCAGAGGCAGCTTTCAAGGACAGCAGAGGGGCAGGAGATGATGATGACAGAGACGCTCTGTTCACCACTGAGTGCTCTGATCCATACCAGGGCACAGCTGGTTTCTCCTCTGTTACTGTGGCCTGTCTTCTCTCAGAAAACACATAACTGCAAACATTTTTGTGTGATTTCTGAATATAGTGGTTATTGTCCATGCATTGTCGTTACACAGGACTTCTAGAAGATATACAGGCAGTGTTTGCTACCTGTTTTGTAAAGATAAAGAGGAGGTGAATGCAGAGCAGTACTACGGCTCCTCTTGGCATCTCTCATAAGGTCCAGGAGGCAGATGCAGCTAGGATATGTGAAAGGGCTGTTGCTCAGCTGTCAGTAATGCTTGGGAAGAAGCCCAGAAAACTACAGGTCTTTTTGGATCCCAGAGGCAATTTGGGCTACGCCCGCTTAACTCTGCAGTGATTACCATGGCTGGGGACGAAAATGAGTTTGTCTCAACGTCCTCAAGTTATTTGCTGCTGGAGGCAGGTGAGCTGGGGTCAAGCTGTTGCTTCTTGGCATCCTGCTGACAAACTGCTTGCTCTCCTGCAGAACCGAGGGAAAGGAGGAGCGGTGAGCAAGCTCATGGAGAGCATGGCAGCTGAGGAGGACTTCGAACCCAACCAAGACAGCAGCTTCTCGGAGGATGAGAACATCCCACTGAGCATGCTGGTCGAGCGGCCACCCACACCAGGTGAGGAAAGGAGGGAAAAGAGGGCTAACAGTGCACGTGGGGGAGCAAGGAGAGGTTCCCAGGATTGTTCAGAGAAAGGCTGTCTGTTTTTCTGGTGTTGTTTGACAAGAGCACGAGTCTGTGAGGTGAAGGTCCCACCATTCCAATCGTTTGGCTTGCCCAGTATAAGCCTCATTAGAATAACCAGCTGTGTTTTGATATCTAAAGTCCAGTCTCTGAGCTGCCCTGTTTCCATTAACCAGTGTATTATTAGCACTGAACAGGGGACCTTTTGTCCTTCCAGGAGCTCTCCAAAGAGACACAGCCCTGTTTGCAAAGGGCTTGCTGGCCCCTTTGTAGGGGCAGGAGATGCTGGGACTGTCAGTTATCCCTCTCCCCTTACTATTGCTTTCTCACGTACACAGCTCTCTAATCTCCATCTTGCTCCAACACCTCACAGCTCCCCGCTCCTGCATAATTGACAAGGATGAGCTGAAGGATGGCCTGCGTGTCCTCATCCCCATGGATGACAAGCTGCTCTACGCTGGTCACGTCAAGACAGTGCATTCACCTGACATGTAAGTTAAAGGGCTCCTGTACCTGCCCGGGCTCTTCTGGTGAGCAGAGTGTAGCTGATTCCAGAGGAGGCTTTGGGGCTGTGGAAAGAGACAGACAGAGTCTGGCACAAAGAGAAACAGAGTTTGCTTTAGTTTGCCAGTGCTGAGGAAAATCCAATTATCCCTCATTACTTGTTCTCAGCTAACGTGGCGACGGGGCTCAGAGGGAGATGTTAGCTGAGCAGGGTGACAGCCTCTGCGTGCTCTGTCTGACCAAGCTTTGTGTTTCAGATACCGTGTAGTGGTGGAGGGCGAGAGGGGAAACCGTCCCCACATCTACTGCCTGGAGCAGCTCTTGCAGGAAGCGGTACGTGAGGCCAAGAAGTGCCTGGGCCCGGGCCCTGTTTCAGGGTGGAGGGAGGAGGCTAAAGAGAAGTCCCCTTGCCTGGGGCAGCGGGGGGTTCCCAGCGTGTCACTGGTCTGGGCAGAGCTCCCCTTCCTGCTGGTGGCTGCCCCATGCACTTGCTTCCCTGCTAGAGCTCCAGGCTTGTGTGCAAGCAAGGGAGGCAAGAGACTATTTCCCAGCTGGAAGACTGTCCTTTGCCTTCTCCAGAACTGCATTGCTGCATGCCAAGTGTGGTGGGATGGGCTGTGCTCGTGCCGAGAACATCAGTAATTGCCTCCCTCTTGTCCCGAGCAGATCATTGATGTGAAGCCTCCCTCTGTGCGATTCCTGCCCGAGGGCACGAGGATTGCAGCCTACTGGAGCCAGCAGTACCGCTGCCTCTACCCGGGGACGGTTGTCCGAGGTAAGCTCTCCATCCCCAGCTGCCCTGCACTGTGCAGCAGGGACATCTCAAACCTGTGTGTCCTGAGGGGGCCCAGGTTTATCTGGGGCAGCTGTGAGGTCTGCTATGAGTGTCATAGGGACCCCATCCCATCCCGTTTCTCTCTGGCTGTGCTCAACAGTGTGAGGATGCTGGTGTAGTAACATCCTGTGGTCCAAGAGCTGTGCTCTTGCAAGAAGAGGTGTGAGGGAGTTGGGAGCTTAGAAGAGTAGCAAATTTAACACCCCAAAAGGTTGGGGTTGACTCCAGTCCAGGGACCATGATTTCTGAGGTGGTGGAGTTTTTAAAATCATCTGCACACTCATAGCTGCCTCTGGCACCCCAGCTCCTGATGCTTCCTGGTCTGACCTTGTTAAGAAGCCAGTGAAGAGCCCTGGACTCTGCTGCTGTGCCTGGCCTCGCCTTTGGGCACTCAGTCACACTGTGCATGTTTATGAGGGAATTGTTATTTGCAGTGTGTAGACAAGAGGTGTTGATGCAGGGAGATAGGGAGGGAACACGGCTTATTGCTCTGGCAGAGAAAATGAAAAAGAGGAGATTGTGATTCTGTGAGAGTAGTTACAAAGCACAGGTCAAAAAAAAACAAAGTGAATCTCTGCAAGTATAGATGGAAATAGGGAGAGGAGATGGAAAGTCAAACTGAAGCGGTTGTTAAACCCTGACGGGAAAAAATTGCACTTGGTGGATGATGTTAGCATTACCAGGAATTTTTCATTGTTTAGGGAGCCTTCTGCTCTCTGCCTGCACAGATGTGCAGGAATAGTGGGTACAGGATATTTCAGAGCTTGTGTAGGACTGGATCCCATCTTTTGCTTGAATCCTGGGAGCGCCAGCAGCAGAAGCTGGTCTGTTCTGCTTGATCCACTGTCCCTGTTAGTGCCTGGCCATGATGGAGCAGATTTCGCACTGCAGCTGAACAGCATAATCTGATTTGGATCTGCTACCAATAAGTGGATCTGCTGTTCTGTCTTCCTCCTATGTCAGCCCTTCCCTGATGAGTGGTTTGTGATCTCATATTTATTCTTAGCACTTTTCTTTTGTCCTCCAAACTCATAGGAACCCTGGATTTGGAGGAAGATGGTGATCTCATCACGGTAGAGTTTGATGATGGGGACACAGGACGCATCCCGCTGTCTCACATTCGGCTTCTGCCACCTGACTACAAGATCCAGTGTGAGTCCCGTTGCTCAGCTTTTTGCATGGCACGTCCTTCTGCCAAACTTGGGGAATCTGGGGCCACCAGGCTGTGAGATTTTGGGGCTAATTCACAGACTTTGATACACAAAGTTTGCACCATCAGTTATAAGTGTGGAAAGTTGGGATGAGACATAACTTATCAAGAAAAAAGCCTGATGTCTATTACAGTGCTGACAGGAGTATGTTCCCTATGTCTTCTCTCTGTTTTATGTGTTGTTTGATTGCCTTTGACCATCTCCTTGACCTGTTGTAGGTGCTGAGCCCTCCCCAGCCCTCTTGGTGCCCAGCACCAAGCGCCGTAGCCGCAAATCCAGCAAGGATACTGGAGAAGGAAAAGAGGGAGCAGCGCTAGGGTCAGAAGAGACTGTGTCGAAAGGCAAAGGGCGTGGGAGAAAGCCAAGTGTCAAGGCGAAAGCTGGTAAGTAGTTACTGCTGCTGCTGTAGTCACTGAAACAGTGAGAGCCCTTGTGCTGTTCCCCTGTGCTCTTCCTGGCTTAGGAGAGCTGCTTGGGTCAAGTTCTGAAGGGAAATGGATGCTCTGCTTGGTCTCAGCAGAGCACCCCAGCATGAGACCTATCTGCAGCAGCTACAGTTTGCAGGAGGCTGGCTCGGAGAGCTTCTCCTGTCATTCAGAGCATCTCACAGGCCGTCAGCAAGGCCAAGGGTGCGGGATATTTGCAGTTAAAATCTTGTGTGGTCAAACCAGCACCCTTGGGCTGGTCACCCTTGGGCTGCCGGTCACCCTTGGGCTGCCTAGTGTTGGTATCACACCAGTCTGGCCCAGGTTCCTTATTAAACCCATTTAGTGAGTAGTCAGGACCTCCTCCTCTTCAGGGAGACCTAAAGAAGTTGTGAACAAGCCACTCTTGGCCAGAGAGCAGTTGGTGTCGAGCTGTGTCTGAGGTAACAGTACTCATTTGGGTAGACACCATCATGACTATGTGTTTCTTCCCCTCTGCAGAAGAGGCCACCTTGCCAGAAGAGAAAGATCAGGTTGATTCTCCGCCTGGTGCCTCTTCAGCCCTGGAAAAGCCACCCTGCCTGGGCAAACCAAGTGTGAAAGGGTCCCGAAAGTCCCAGTCGCTGCCAGCTGGAGGCTCTCCTGCCCCCACAGAGGAGAAGCGGTCGAAGGGCAGCAAAATGAAGATCTCCACCAAACTGCACAGCCCTCCACAGCCTGCCTACCAGCCTGCTGTGTTCGGCAGCATCCTGAGCACAGAGCCCTACAGCGACCTCCCGGGGACACTGGCAGCCTTTGGCTCTGGTGATACTTCAGCAGCAAAAGCCAAGTCCAAGAAGGGACGGGCCACAGAAGAGACACAGGAGTTTGGCACCATGGCCAAGGCTCAGAGGAAGCATGACAGCGAAATCCTCATCAAGCTGGACCACGAGGGCGTGATGTCTCCAAAAACCAAGAAGATGAAGGAGGCCATGAGGATGCTGGAGGACTCAAACCTGGCGAGTCGCCGGGACAGCAAAAGCCTCTTGGGGCTGGGCTATTCCCCTGCCATGGGTGCCGAGGGCAAGCAGAAGTCTAACCGAGGCAAGGGAGCTGAGGGAGACCCTTGTCCTGCCAACTTTTCAGGGAAGTTTGAGGGCTCGGGTGAAAGCCTGACCGCCTCCAAGGACCAGGAGGACAAGACAGCAGCTCCAGCAGCCGTGGAGGAGTCAGAGAGCAATAGCAGTGACAGCAGCTCAGAGTCGGAAGGAGAAGAGGAGGCCGAGAAGAACCAGGGGGAGGCCCAGGACAGCAGCTCGGCCAGCTCCAGAGCATCCACCCCTCTCTCTTCTTCCAACTCCTCCTCCTCTTCCTCCTCCAGCAGCAGCTCTTCCTCTTCCTCCTCCTCCTCCTCTTCATCTGCCTCATCGACTTCCTCTTCATCCAGCTCCAGCTCCTCTTCCTCCTCCACCACGGACGAGGACTCCTCGTGCAGCTCCGATGATGAGGGAGCAGAGGCCCAGCCGAGCTCCTCGGTGCAGCCCAGCCTCCCAGCCAAGCAGCCCAAGCAGGCGGGCAAAGCCCGGGCCTCGTCCCACGCGCAGAGCCAGAAGCAGCCGCCGCAGCCGGCGCCGCCGCAGCCGGCGCCGCAGCCGAGCGGCAACAAGAGCAGGCCCAAGAAGCGCGAGGGCATCCACCTGCCCACCACCAAGGAGCTGGCCAAGCGCCAGCGCCTGCCCTCCGTGGAGAACCGGCCCAAGATTGCTGCCTTCCTCCCCGCACGGCAGCTCTGGAAGTGGTTTGGGAAGCCCACGCAGGTAATGGTCACCTCTGCCACCAGGTAGTGGGGCTTCAGCACTGGGGGTGTCTAGTGTTGCCTCTTACCCTGGGTTTCTGAGGCTGTCCAAAGGGGTCTTTCCCTTCTGGAGTGGAAAAGCTCTGTTGGCTTGGTGTGTTCCCACCCTGGCTGTGGGGATGTCTCCAGTTTGAAGGGTGGGTTGTTGATGGTCTGCCCTTCTGCCCACCTAGTCCCATGGGAATGTCCTGCTGGTGTCCTGGTTGAAGGCCGACACCTGCTCCCATCTCCCAGTTCTCTGGGAAATGGTGTGTAGCACCAAGGCCATGCTGACATGTCCCAGTGGCTGCAGTTGTTGCCAGGCCGTGTCTGGCTTTGGTAACAGCAAAGAGCAGGATGAAAACAGGGTGAGCAGTGATGGTTGGGGAGATGCGAGCAATCCCTGGCATCTCACCTGCGTGTTCCTCCCTTGACAGAGACGAGGAATGAAAGGGAAGGCCAGAAAGCTCTTCTACAAGGCCATCGTCCGGGGCAAGGAGATCATCCGCATTGGCGACTGCGCCGTCTTCCTCTCAGCGGGCCGCCCCAACCTGCCCTACATTGGCCGCATCCAGAGCATGTGGGAGTCCTGGGGGAACAACATGGTGGTCCGCGTCAAGTGGTTTTATCACCCAGAAGAAACCAACCCTGGGAAGAAACTCAATGAAGGCAAGGTAGGCCAGTCTGCTTTGCTCCTCGTCTGCTTTGCAGGCCTGCAAAACTCCTTGTCCCTATTTTTTGTTCAAAAGACAAGGCAAAATACCCATGGCCCCACTCATTACTGATACCTAAGACAGAGTGGCACCCTCATTCATGATGGGGATGTCTGAACGTACAGGTGGTGGGCAGAAGGTTGTTGGAAAAACAACTCATTCACCTTCTTTTGCATTTTTGTCCCCCTTTTTCTCTTGGACACAGCGCTGGGATCAGAAATCTGGCAGGAGTCTGTCCACAGCATTGCAGGCATCCAACCAGAGGAAGGACTTTATGGAGGTTGGTGGGGCTGGGAAGGGCTGCAGGGGACTGTGTAACAGGGAGGGTTGCAGTGGATGCTTTCCCTGCATGTTGAAGATGATACTTTAAACACCAAGTGCTCTACTAACTGTTCCCTCTCTCTCTCTCCCCCTGTTCCCACTCCTGTCACGCAGCGAGCCCTCTACCAGTCCTCTCATGTGGATGAAAACGATGTCCAGACCATCTCACACAAGTGTCTTGTTGTTGGTCTGGATCAGTACGAGCAGATGCTAAAGACAAAGAAATACCAAGACAGTGAGGACCTCTACTACCTTGCAGGAACCTACGAGCCCACTACGGGCATGATCTTCAACACCGACGGGGTCCCTGTCATCTGCTGACTGCCCAGGGGCCACGTGCCACCCCCTGGGAAAGGACGGGACAAACCTGAGGACGTGCCTGTTCAGACGACATGATTGTTTCTTTCAATGCTCAAGACTTCTGAGTCACACTACAGACAGGAGAGCGTGAGAGACAGCGAGGAGGAGGAGGGAGAGGGCTGGAGAAAGGCTTTGGGGAAGCAGTTACAGGACTTAGGGAAGATGCCCTTGGGTGGTGGTGATGCCTGAAGCCTAAGGATCTTCTGGAAGTGACTTTAAGGTGACACTCGACCAACTTCTCCCTTCCTCCTTTTTTGGTCCTGGAAAGCACATGGGTCTCAACGATCATTTCACCAGCGGGCCCCTCCCCAGCAGGAGGGGTCCCTTTTGTGTCATTTGCCCCCATCGTTTCCCCAGAAGCTGCCTGTGTGTGGAAGGCCGCGTGCCGGCCTTCTGCGTCCGCCCTTCTCCGTCCATCTATTCCCTTTCCTGCTCAGTTTCGCATGACCCTTTAGGAAGGACAGGGTGGAAGAGAAAGCAGATGAGTCTCTCTCAGCGCCTCGTCGTGATCCTCTCAGCGCCTTTTCACAGGGCACTTTCCCTGGCAGCCCCCGGCCCAGCACCTATGGAGCACAAAGGAGCAGAGCATGGAGACGGCAGGAGAGCTTCTCCGGGCTGGGGGGAAAGGGAGGCAGCAGGGAGGCAGCATTCCCGCTGCCTGGAGCAGAAGGGCTGAATCCTCCTTCTCCGACACTTGGTGGACAAGGAACTCTTTGGAGCGTGCTGCAGAGCCGGGAAGGAACCACCTGGGAAGAGCTGCTTCCTGAGGCTCGGAGCGGAGGAGACCACAGGCCACCGGGGCTGCCTGGTGGTAGAAGAGATTCCACCTTTCCCTGCGCTTTGCCCGAGTGGATCCATGGAGCTGAAACAGCGGCAGCTCTTGCCCATCACCCGTCCAGAGGACGGACCCCACAGAGCCTCGGCGGTGCCTGGAGCCGCATTCCCACAGCCGGAGTCCTACCGTGTCATGGGATGGGCACCGGGAGCTGCTCAGCCTGCTCCATGCCCCGGCTCCAGGCGTCCGAGCCCATCTCCTCCCGCTGGATCCCGCTGCTTCCCCATGGCTGGAGCAGCCGCCCCGGAGCGGCGCAGCCAGCACCGAGGGACCCCCGTCCCAGCCCATGCACCACCCTTGCACTTACCCACCACCCAGGAGCCGCACGGAGCTTGGCGAGGAGCTCCGGGCACCCGGAGCCGCTCTGGGGCCCTGGAGCTGGACACCCCCCGTGCCAGGACCGCCGGGAAGCCCGGGACCCCCTGCAAAGGACCCCCCCCTCTCTTTAGAAGAACCACATGGTGCTGAACTCGCCCCATCTCTACCCCCGGCCACGGGCGCCTCCCCACGTGGCGGCTCTAAACTGTACAGTTTTAATGTACCAAAAGACTCTTTAGCCCTCCTGTATTATAAGTCTTTAAATGGATTCACCTTTTTAATTATAAATATAAATATAAATATATATATATAAATATAAACTTTTTAAAACTGTGAAAAAAAAATTATGAAATTATAAAAAAGAAAAAAAAAAAGGAAAAAAAGACAACGACAGCAATGAACACAGTCGGACGTTTAGAATATTATTTTTTATTTCCGGTTGGCTTGTGAGTGTAAATGATCTGGGACCAGGCACACCCCCCACGCTCAAAGTGTACTGTACTTCTAGAAGCAAATTGTGTGAGGATATTTTAAAAGAGCGAGAGAGAGCGCGCGAGAGAGATTTTATGCTAATGTTAAATAGAAAGCACTTAAAACCCACTGCCTTCTATGGAACACAAGGATATTTCAGACAATCGAGAGGAAAGGAGAGCCAGGTTTTTTTGTCTCTTTTTTTTTCCATTTTGTTTTGTTTTATGTTTTGTTTAAAACAGTTTTTTTTTTTGGCATTCTGTTTGTTGGAGAACTTCGTGTGATCTTTTTTTCATAAAAAAAAAAGAAATAATTGAAAAAAAACAAAGACCCCTGGTGCAGGCTCGTTCTTTGGCTCCCTGTTCCTGGGTCTGTGTGTTCGTCCTGCTTTGCTTCCCCCAGCCCCTCGTGGGCTCCCTGTCTGTCCTGGGTGTCCCTGCATGTCCTGGAGCTCCAAGGGGACAGGGATGGCACCGGCTGCCGCTGGGGGCTCCGTGCAAGAAGGAGGGTGCCGGGAACGGAGGGGATCCCGGGATCATCACAACTGGGATCCCTGTGACTGCTCTTGGGGACCTGCCCGCCACTGGGGACAGGCTTGGGAAGGAAGGAAGGAACGTTTTGAGAGTGTCCCCTGCTCCTCGTCACCTCTGAAGCTCCAGGCAGTCTCCAGGGAGCTGAATCATCTCCTGCTTGATCCCAGCCCTGCAGCAGGACACCCGTGATCCCTTCTGTGTGACATCCCCCGTGGGTGACAGCTCCCTACCAGCTGCTGGGGCTCCTGGGGACCTGCTGGGCACTGGGGGACCAGCAGGACCCCTTACCAGGTGCGTTAGAGGGTGGTGGCCCCCGCAGTGTCCCCCACAGCTCATCCCTCACTTGGACAACGTGCCTCCGTCAGCACCCAGGACAGCCCGAGGCCTCCTGAGACCCTGCCTGAGAAGGGGCAGGAGTTGTGATGAGTGGAGCAGAGCTCAGCTAGGAACCACAGTCACCCTTTGGGCAGGAGAGGGGGTGCCCAGCACAGGGACCTTTTGGGGGTCTCCCTTGGGAGCTACATGTGAGGTGGGAGCCAATGGAGGCCGAGTCTCCTTGCCCCTGGCCTGCCCATCAAATAAGTCCCAGCCCCATCCGTGCTCAGAGAGGAGCCAGGTCTGGAACCTGGTGCCTTGGAGGGGTAAAAAAAGGGGGAAAAAAGGAAAGCAACAGCATTTATTCACC
>JAVCKT010008906.1:0-11338 GCA_032273925.1 Rhynchotus rufescens | reverse complement strand
AAACGGGGTCGCTGCAGCGGCGACTTCCCTGTTTTCGTCATCCTGTGGTGGCTCCAGAAGTGGCCCTCGCCTCCCAGGATGGCCCCGCTACTCCTTCTACCGACACGCTCATTTCGCTCGCAACTCACAAGACATTTGCTTATTTATTTTCATTGTTCCTGATAATAATTCTAAGCCATTAGAGGGGAAAATTGTATTCAAAAATGCTGTTTCACACTTTATTTGTTTGATGATTTAGAGCGATAGAAAATAGCACATTTGCTAGCTTTTATAGTCTGATAATTATCCACATCCATCAAGCCATTCCAGGGGAATAAACAAAACACCAAGAAAATTACACTATTAATGACATCCTTTATGCCAAATAGGAAGGCTCTTTCTTTCGTGTGAAGGATGAAGAGGGGACCATCCGGTTAAACTTGCTCCTCATGAACAAGAGCAAGGTCCCGCTTCACGGGAAAGCTAATCCAGCGTGCTTGTAGCTTTGGGGCAAAGCACTCCTCTGTGATGCTCAAGTGGTAATTAAAACCCAAGCAGCCTCTTTTCAGGTTCGTTTACCTCTCTTCCCACTTTTTCCAGGTAGAGGACGCACAATGGGACAGATAAGAAAATTAGTTTGATATCATGCACTCTGGTAGGGGTTTTAGGCCTTTTTTTTTTTCTTTTTCCTCCAATTTGAAGAGGATTTTGGCAAAGAGTGTTGGTTTTTAGAGCAAGCCAACTACCTTAGTATTGGGTCTAAGAAAGTAAAGTCAGAAGAACCATTTTTCTTATTATTTTTTTTAAAAATGATTCGTGATGCTTGTTCAAAACGATGCATGTAGAAAAGGAAATTCATACTGTAAATGCTTAATACCTAATTTTGGCAGCTGTCTCTGGAGCTGGAGATATTTTGCTGTCGGGCCAAGCCCCAACGTCGCGTGTGGAGGGACGGTAACAAATCGCGTGGGACGACGGACGTCCCGTCAGCTCCTTCTGTCCAGGATTTTGTCCCCAATAGAGGCCATTTTTCACAGTGAAAGCAGGAGGATGATACCATAAGTTTATACACAAAAGCCAGCTGTTTATGGATGTTTATGCGCTCAATTACAGTACCTCTTGGATCACAGCAATTTCTTATCTTTCCGTGTCACCTCCATTGTTATTCTAGCTTATAATCAATCATTTTATGTCTGATCATACGGAGCTATCCAGCTTGGTCCGTGCCATCCTTGCTGAAACTGTCTGTTTCTCCCGGGCTTAAATAGCCACCCAAATTCTCTCTTTATTGCCCATGTCTATGGAAATCAGTCAGATTTGTGAGTGTACCTTAGAGCAGAATCTGACCTACTTTTAATGCTGGTCTGGAGTTAATTTTGTGAACTCCCCCAAATAAATCTATAAGGATATATAGGCTTTAGTTCCTCAAAAATGGGTCCAAACAGGAAAGTTGCTTTTTAAAATTGGAGCCAGCTGTCACTTAGTGAGTCTGTTCTGTTGTTTATTATTACATATAGGTTGATTTTTCTAAGCTGGAAGTTCTTCCCGTTTTGCTGGTACCTATCCAAGCAAGTCCTTTTTCTTTGCCTCTCCACGGACCATTCTTTAAAACTCAGCCTGGCTTCTTGCAGTCTGCAGTTTCAGATAACACAATAACCATGTTCCGATGTATTAAACTTTTAACATCCTCAAGATTCAATTAATCTTATCTTTACAACTCCCAATTACAGGCACTAATTAAGTGAAGGTTGCATTGTAGACTGGGGATATTACATTAATCATCAGCAGCCTTGTAGCCATAAATTAGTTCTTTCCCAATCCTTCAGCGTTTTTCCCAGAAGGAATGGAATGTCTCATTTCCCTGTTTTAAGGGACATTAATCCCACAAAGGAGCTTTGGATCGGGATTAGTTTTATCACATTTATGTAAGTGATGAATGGCCTTTGTAAAATGAAAGCTACTGGCTTTGTCCAAGACAAATGAAATTGAATTTTTTTGATAATTATGCAATTTAAGGCACTGTCAAATTTTAGTCAGAGGATGTTGGGAGCACATTACTATATTTTTATTATTTTATAAGATTAGGTGCTACATAGTGTTTTCCTTTGGATTTTTTTAAGCCGTCAGTGTAAATCGGCTTAATATCTAAATCTTGAAGCATCCTATGTTGATTTCTTTCCTCTGTGATCCTTTCTAACCTGCCTGAGCACAATAGGTGTATTTACTTTGATTTCAGACAGAAAAAGAATATGCGACTTCTCTGTATTTTTCCTTACATTGTAGATAAACTTTTGACTTATAAATTGAGAAGTTGAGCAAGGAGACCAGCTGTAAATCCTCTAAAATTCGGTGTATTTTGAGAGATCCTACCCTAGGCAAAGCGACACTAGTTACCAGTTGTACGCTACAATATCCGGCTTCCAGCCTGCCATAATGAGTGCTGATGACTTCTGATATCTTTATTGAACATAACAATGGCATTCCTCAATACTCACCCTAAACAAGAGTTTGAATTTGTAATAAATGTTATATTCACAAATGACATTTATAGGAAAGTTTTTGCAGGGGCTGGAATATGCTTTTCTTTTCCTTATGTCTTGCCTTTCTCCTAGGTACGCCATCCCGCCGGAGCACGGCAAGAGATTGGAACGGCTGGCGAAAGGTGAGCGCGGCTTCGCGGTGCTTGGACGAAGGCTCGGGTCCATCCTCAGTGAAACGGGAAGCCTCTGGGATGAGAAGCCACCCTCGCTTGTCAGGGCATTTCTGTATGTGCTAGACAGTGGCACCTCTGTGGAGCTGCAAAGTTTTGCCCTCTCCAAGCACCAGCCTCAGCTGCTGGATCCCTTGGGTGCGTTTTCTTGCCTGGCTCCCTGGCAAGGGCACCCTAGAAGCTGCCACCCACTCCCTATGAGAGCAAGGGGCCGAGTTGGGCACTTTGACACTCGTGCTGATTTCCACTTGGTCACATTGAAAGCTGCAGAGAAGATGATCGACTGCAAAAATACAAATCTTTACATTTGTTGGCTGTGCTATGTTGTTGTTGTTGCTATTTCCACGCCCTTGCAAATGTTCTGAGAGCTGCCCAGCTAAAAAAAGCTCCTGCCCCAGAATAATTAACTCAAAATCTACATGTTTCATCTTCAGCGAAGCATACTTTAATGGCTTAAATCTGTCACTGAAGGAAATGCAACACAGGCAGGCAGGAAAATCTGGAAGACTCTATTCTGATGCAAAACAAAAATGTCCTGATACAGTTCTTGCAGGAGGCAGAAAATTCATAGTATTAAAATTTCCTGGTGACCAATATGCCATTGATTCTTGCTGTTTGTCACTTATTTCTACTGACAGTCAACTTTGGAGACTTATTCATAGTTGGCTGTGTGGAAACCAGGCCGAATCCCCAGTGGTGTGGTCTGTATTTTGAGCCTAGTTTGTTCTTTTGCTTTGTAGCTTATGGAATTTGGAACTGGGAGGTGTTTTGAAGTGGCCATGAAGCAGCTTCACTTTTTTAGGCATTTTTCCCTATCTTATGACTCGATGGTCTATACTATGAAGTAGTTCAATATGGAGAAATGGGTGTGCAATTAATATAGAAAATGAATAGCCAAGCTGTAAATGGGCTCACTGGGAGAGTTGTGGAACCCATGGAGAGAATGTTAATGTGTTGCCATGTTATTGGTGCTAATCACTTAAAATGTGCTTCTTTATTAGTAGCTTTAATGAGAGCCACTTAAACTGTGCATTAAAAAGAGGGACTGCAGAGAGGGACGACAGACTGGGTAGCAGGCAGTCATAATTTTAATTGAAAAGCTTTTAGTAAAAAAAAAAAAAAAATAAGAAAAACAGGAGTCCAGTAAACCATTGCACTTTCTGATATCCCTTCCATTATGTCACATCAATTAGTTTTGTTTTTGGAGCTTGGGTTATTTTTTTTCCCCAAATGGTGGTGGGTTTTTTTTCCATCCCTGCAACCCATAATTTGCTGATTGAATCACCTCCTTGAGTGGAATGCGTGGTCTTGAACACAGCGCTGCTCTGTTGGTAAGTCTGAGAAGATAAAGGGCAGGAGACCAAAGATGAGGCAGATCTCAGTAGTCTTATTGTAGGAGGAGACTTAATGAGACACCTGAGCTGATCTGATAGCCAAGAGGCCAAGTCTCTGTGTGTCCCCTGCTCCTGGCTGTGCAGGGGGACAGCCCTCCTTTCCCTCCTTTCTGGTAGTTCTGTGACCTGCAAGACACTCTGCTGAGCTGAATCGACATAGTACATGGTCAATAATTATTAAGCTTTTTGTTACGTTAGTTTGGAGATGGTTTATCCAGTCAAATTGCCTCAAATTGTCAATTGTGAGGAGTGTGATGAACACTGGAGCAAGTGAGTGGAGGTGGCAGAATTCCAGCTGACTCTGCTGTACTGCTGAGAGGTACCTGGAATTTCTCCCCTCCGCAGAGCTGCATGGAAACCAGCCCGACGTGGCCATTTCTGTTCTGAAGTGCAGAACTTGGAGCAGAAGATCTGAGCATATTAAAATGTGTCTGGCTTTGGGAGGGAAGTGCCCACATCAAAGGGTTTTTAAATTTCTTTAGCTCAATTTCAGGATATTAATTATTGCTTCTTGCTGTAATGACCCAGTTTGGATCTTTTAGCTGTGTTTGAACTGGTGCTTCGTGGTGCTAAGAGAGGCTGCCTGTGTGGGATCATAGTGTCTACTGCTGTGGCCACTGACCCAGTGTCCCCCTTGCTGTATTACTTTGCAGTGCATTTGTTTTCTTTAATTTCTTTCTTCAGCCTGGGTATTAACATTTGCATGCTTTTTCTTTCCCTTTTTTAGAGTGATACGTAGGACAGAATGATCTGGACTCTTATGGGTTGTCTTACTTTTCCCAGGAATAACATAGATACCCATCAAAGAAGGTATAAACAGGGCACAGCAGTGTTTGGAGTAGATTGTGAGTCAGAAGAAAGGGGAAAGGTTGCTAGCCAAAACGCGAGAGTGCCAGGTTCTGCTTCCTACTTTGCCAGGATTTGACTGAGATTTTAGCCAAGTTGCTTATTCCCAGATGCACAAGAAGATTTAGATGCTAAATCTCAACTTGACTGGAATTTGGCTTACAGTCCTCCATGTGTAGGTTCTTGTCACGACTTTTGTATAGTACTTCAAACAAAGAGGGCTGTCCTAATTTCTGTTGTCTCCAGTTGGAGATCTTCTGCTTTGATCTGTAGAAAGTATTTAGGCAGGCTTTCATTTAGTTAGCTTGTCTCTACTTACATACGGGTGGGATATAATATTCCTCTAATGATGCACCTCTTTTTTTTACTGTCTCTACAGGATTTTTCCCAGGAAGCTCTCAGGGATGCGACGCTTTCCTCCGTCACAAGATGACCCTTATTTCGCCCTCAATCTTGAAGAAATACGGCATTCCTTTCGACCGGGTAGGTATAATGCCAGGCAAGTTGCGGAGATGCACAAAACACACCTACCTTTCCGAAACAATTCAGTGCAAGCAGCTGGGGAGCAGATATCCTATCAGTTTAAACCCAATGGCTGCTTATAAATGAGGATTTATGGTTTGGCTAAGCCACTTTCCGCAAAGATCTTTTAAAACTGGTCACTAGAACTAGAACGGTGCTAGTTGGTCAGTCGGGGAGTGTCTGCAGTTAGAGAAAGGTGAACTGCAATAGGGATGCAAGGATTTATCAGTATCGTTACGAGCGTTAACTCATTGATGGTTCTTGGAATACAGACTTGCTTTTTGTGCCAGCTGCAGTATGAACCCCAAGCAAGGGGTAGATGAGGGTTTTTTCTAGCCTAAGCTTTGCCAATAAGAATCCATGAATCCCTTAAGTCCTATTACTTGAAACGCAGGCTTGTATTTATTTGGTATGATTGCTTTAATATGCTTATTCTTGAAAGTTTTCTAGCAAGAAATAAATCTCCTCAGCCAAATGTGCTTACCGAGGATTTAGTGTCTGTGCAGAGTCAGACTGCACCCATGTCCTGCAGGACCCTGAAGGGCAATATTGGAAAGTGTGACTGGAAGGGTGAGGGAGAAGAGAAGGGAGATAGAGCTTGAGGTATCAGAAGTCCACTGAGGAGCATCAGGGGATGCTAGATTCAAAGGGATTTGGTCCTTTCCCATCCCCTTTGCGTCATCAGCTCTAGGTATTATGGCCCTCTCTCACATCATGAAGGTGTCTCTTTCTATTTCTTTTTATAAAGCACAGCTTTGCTAGAGTTAGTGCACCTGAGACAAAAATATAGCACCTATTTGATGAGCGTAGTGATTCTTTGAGATGGAAATAAAAGATCTTGGCTCTTTTATAGCATAAAAACTAGGAATTCATTCAATTTACTCCTCCAGAGACTGGTTCGTTTTTCCTAGTGGAAGGCTGTGATGAATGAAATTTGAAGTGTGATCATCTGGCTTGTCAGATGAGCTTGCTGTCAGTGCGTGCAGCAGTGTGGGGCTTTGGTTCAACATCAGCAGCTAGACTTGCCCTACTTTGCACGTCACGGTTGATATTAAATTGTTCATAGAGAGCAACAAAGCTTTTTTCTTGTAATCTATCTGCGGAACCTAATTCCCAAATAGGAAAACATCGATATTGCTGCACCTGACTGAAAATAATAAAGAAAATACCTAATTGTGGTGCTTTTTTTGTTTGTTTGTTTGTTTTAATAGGGATATTGACTTAGAAATATGGGGAGAGTAAATGGGAAGTTTGAAATAGTGGTAGTTGATGCACAACCATCCCTCTTGGGAATAACTTAGCAGAGGACATTTTAACTGTCTCTCCAATCCCAACCACATTCATAAAAGAGAACCAAATCTGAAGCCAGAGCTTCTTAAAATCTGACTATTTAATGATCTGAGTGGAACTTAAATGGTAAAGGAAAGAGGTGAACACTACGTCTCACTTCTGGGGATGTTTTCCCTATGAAGTTGTGCCTCCAGAAGCCATAGGAGACACAATAATTTCGTAGACACAGCCTAAGAAGGGATGCCTGCTTATCTAAAGATAAGGCTGAAAATACTGATAAAAAGGGACTTCTTTGGATATAGCAGGAGTTGAGAGTGAGGTTTGCCCTGCTCTCCTGCAGTGACGTGAGCCTCCTGCAGCACGAAGGAGGTGGGAAATGGGAATGAAACTTTGGTTCTTTATTGAAACTGCGTATTTGAGAGCTCAGAACATAAGGGAAATCCTAAAGCAATATTTGTGCAAGACTCCAAATGGCTGAGTTTTGTAGATGGGCATATTTTCCTGCAACATGATATATTGTTATGCGTTTGCTTTTCCATGTATCTGAGGAAAGTCACATTGACTAGTAATTACATACTAAGTGATTTCTGATCGATAACCAAGGCAGAGTAGCAAAAGAGTTTGTAAAAATGGCAGTAGAAGAAAGCTTTCCTTCCAAATTTATCCCGAGTCAGCTTTACTAGGCTATATAATAACAGGGAGAACACACAAAATGGCTTAAATTAGGGTGCTTTTACTTTCTTGCCCAGTAAAAAGACTTTTCTGCTTGGCTAGGCTTCCCACAAGGAACCTTTTGATTTGTGACACGAGGGTTATTTGCACTTTCCTGCCTAGCACTTCTCCCATACTAGGTGTATATAGAAACTCCTGAAGTGAGAGCTGCATGTCCTGAGGATTGGATATTGTCTTTGAATTTTCCTTCAAAAACAGAAGAGACCAGGGTTCATATAGAAGAAGACAATATTATTTTCACACTTTGTATATATATTATTTTTCACTCCATTTTTTAAAGAAAGGGAGATTATTGACACTCCAGTTGATGAAATATAATCGGAATCCTGACTTTCAGAATGGAGTAGGGAGAAAACAGGCTTGCTGCGACAGCCTCCCTTTCCTGTGGCTCTCTCTGGAAGGACCTTTTAAATGTAAAAGGGAGGAGATCTCTTTAGTCTGAGCTGCCTGAATCTGAATAACTCCCACCCTGAAATAGTGGCTCTGAAGGAGGATCGCTGCTGTTCAGGGACAGGGAACATGTGTCATTTTCTTTAGAAACAGAGCTAGGCCCCCTTCATCTATATTCCTGGCAGACTTCAATGAAGTGAATAGGCATGCATTTATAAATCTCTGTAATGGTATTTACTTCTGGAAAAAAGAAAGGCAGATCAATACTAGGGCTTTTTAATAATTAAAAATGTGTATTTCTGTAATCTCCTATTGATTTCTCCATTTATTCTGCAAGAGCTTGCAGAAGTCAGTAAATTTAGGGCTTTCTCCATGAGTGGCAGTTTGTGCTGGCTTTCCTTCAATAGTTATTACTTTTCTGCATGGCCTATCCATCATCTTGAGTGCTTTCTAATTTATTGTAGGGATAATGTTGACAGCAGTGACATGGAGGACATACACTGTGGGCTTGAAATGAAGACGCCGGGATGTAGATTTCCTGACAGAAACATAATCTTTGCGTCTTCCCAAGTTAGCAATCTCCCACTCGGCTGTGATTTATGGGAGAGCACTCCACACAGCTGGGTGCGGGCCAGGCATCAGACCCCTCATCCCAAACTGCTCCTGGCATTAGGAGAGAAGCTTTTATTCCTAATCCTGCTCATGTTAATAGCCCTGGCAAGCTTCAGTGCTGCCCCGGCCTAGGGGGTGAGCTGGGGTGAATTTGTCCTTTGTTATTTGGACTCATTCTTGGGAGAAGAGTTGTGTGTTCTCTGTGTTCTCCATAGGCTGCTAACCACACTGCTGAGTTGCTACGGATGCAAATAATCCACGGGGAGTTGCTGGTTGTGTGGCTGCTTGTTAGGAAAGGTCTGTCAGCAGTTCTGGGTTAAAACAGACTAAGAAAGGGGTAAAATTTGACTTCATTCTACCTGTAGAAGGGAGGTGCTGACGTGTGCTTTTGTAAGCAGGAGAGCTGGCGCTGCACGATTGCTATAAGAGCAAATCCTATATCCTGTATCCCTGCAGCTTATTTTTATGGATTCCTTTTTCCCCAACAAGAGTCTCCTCTTCGTAAGTTTTAAAAGGAGGCTCTTCTAGAAGAGGCAGGAGTTGATTAGCTTTTGATTACAGCTATCAGCTGCAGAGTTTTTAAACTTCTAAAACCTCCTGATGTGAGTAATGTCCATAGTGCTTATTGCTGTTTTAATTCTGCTTAAGCAGAGGAGTAGCAGGCTGCAATTTTAGGTGGCTTGATTTACATGTGAACAAATGGGAATGAGACTTGATACGTAAGGCTGGGAAAGTGTGTACTGTACTCGAATTTTCTGCAATAGAGTCATTTTGGTATTTCTGCAGTTACCAGAAATGGATGCAACTTTAGCCAAGAATTGACAAAGTCTTTTCAATGAATTTGGTTGTTGATGTTTTTTAATAGATCTCTGTTCTCAAACCACTTTGTCAACTGATCTGCAGGGTATTTCTTGCCATTTTTGTTTTTTTCAGATCACCCAGGAAGCTGGAGAGTTTATGATTACCTTTCCTTACGGTTACCATGCTGGCTTCAACCACGGCTTCAACTGCGCCGAGTCCACCAACTTTGCCACTTTGCGGTGGATTGACTACGGAAAAATGGCAACCCAAGTAGGTGACTGTTTGACGAGGAGTTGCTAAAGCCACTAGCTGGTTAAATACAAACGTGCAAGAGGGAGACTTGCCTTTTAGCTCAAAACTGAAAATGCCATCGCTCTGAGGACGTGCGCTCCCAGCTATGATGGAGCTAACATTGAAGTTTGTTTTGGAGTTAAAAGAACAGCAAGAAAGTTCTAAAACTTCAAGAGGCCTCAGATCAGTTTTGTGTGTCATAGATTTCAAAAGAGTTAAGAAAACTTGATTCAACAATTTAGAAAACCTTGTTTGTCTGCTGTGACCTTGTATTCCGGGTTTATCTGTAGCAAATGGTCATGGTTATACAGCCCAGAAAATGAGGTTTATCATGTAAATTCCGACAGACCCTTAACTACAGCAGTGCCAGCAGGCACCGCTCTAATATTAAAAGTAATTTTGGACTCAGCCATGTGTTCACAAACAAGTGACATTTGGGAAGTGCAGTTTCAGATTGAGCCTCCATGCTTACATTGTTAAGCAGCGTAGCGTGAAATTACTGAACAAGCAGCACAGAGAGCTCTGAGCAGATCTGCAGAGAGAAAGTTGAAGAGCACGAGGAGACGCCCAATTTATTTCCATTGCACTCGATGGCTCTTGTCTGTTTGCAGAGTCCTTTTTAATATTACCTACACCACACATTTCATACGTGTTAATTAACCCCTTGATACCTTAGTAGCAGCTCCCAGGCGAGGTAGGAATGCTGTTGCACTGTAAGGGCAAAAGGTTTGCTTAAATCTTGCTTTAAGTTAAACAAGGGCTTAATGAAACAGCAGCTGACAGTGTCTGTTTAAGCTACCTGCACGTTTGCAAAGAGAGAATTTGTGGAGAGGGAAATCCTGGAATATGTGATTTATTTATTTATTTAACTATCTCAGGTTTACTAAATTAAAACAATTGGCTATATTGATTCCTCTGCTCTCAGGCACAATTAGATTAAACTTGCCTACATTAGAGCAGTTTTTTCTCATGTCATATTCTCATTTGTAAAGTTCTTGGAAACTCTGGAGCAGGTGGCCCACTGCAAGTCCCCGCTGCTACTGCCTTGGTCCAGTGGCCTTTCCTCAGGTGAGCAGTAGGACTGTCGTGTCCTCCTCACGCTCAGGAGATCGGTGACAAGAACAGGTTCAAAATTAGCCAATTGTAATGTTGTCCTGAACATCATTCTGGGGATTAAATTCAGATTCTACTTTTCCCAGACTATGAGTACAGTGATCTATGTTGATGGCAGAGAGAGCTTGCATAAGAAGGTGATGGCTGCATTAGACCAACGCAGACAGAGCAGTGCTAATTGCATCCCGGCGAGATGAAATGTTCTGTTAACCACAATGGGACCTGCCTACACTGTAAAAAGACATTATAACCCAAGTGAAGTTTAATGATCAGCTTCTTAGGAACGGGTTCTGCTGTAATTGTAGAGCAAGCATCAGCATTAGCAGGAAATCAACATTTTGGCGATGGCTGCAGTTGTGCAGGCAGCTCTTTGTGGATAAATGTATCTTGTATCTCTGCAAACCCATTGCAAGGATGAGCAGATGCTTAAAAATTGAATCAGAAATTGATTTGGTGAACACTGGAGTGAATAAGTTAGCTGTCTTGCTCACTTCAAAGCTTTGAAGAACCCAGTGGAAAAGTTTTGGAGTCTCTTTCAGAACCGCTTAGGTGAGTTGATTTGAAAGGTATAATAATGTGTATAATGGTAATTTAAGGGTGGTAGCAACTACCAGGGCTTTAGATGGGAGTTGTAGCCATGTCTGACAAGCAGCTGCTG
>JAVCKT010008902.1:0-22760 GCA_032273925.1 Rhynchotus rufescens | reverse complement strand
TGACCTTTCTGTTTCTTAAAATATTTTCAGTGAAATTGGTGCTGTACATTTACAAATTTGCCCAAGAGCAATATAATAATAATAATTTTAAAAAACAGCATAACGTCTCCAGTTTGAAAACCAACTCGGAAACAAGAGACTTAGTTTCATAAAAATACTCAGTACCAACGTACAAGTTGGAAAAACTGAAAAAAAAGGATAAATCAGACAAGATTTTAAAGGTTTACCACTCATATTCAATATTTAACTATAATTAAATCAATGTATCTGAAACTTTTCACTGGATCAATATATCATTGCACCTTTTTTTCTACTGTTCTGTCCACGTATATAACTTTTTAGTCCCAAAAGTTCATCTCTATGATTTACTTGCTGTCTATAGTTTAGTTTCACATGAAGAGCTTGCAAGTCTGAACAGAAAAACATTATTAAAATGTCCTATTGACCTTCCAAAGAGCAGAAGCAAGTTTCCCACGCAACACAACTTCAACATCCTAGAGCACAGCTGTATATAGGGTAAAAAGACCTCTGAATCCTATGAATTACACACAGCTGAGAATGGCTGCAATGCTGATTTATAGCTGAAGGGCCACATGCTACCCATAGACTGCAGTAACAAAATGTATGATAGCAAATATGGATCACACATGTTACAGTCTGTTTCTTATTTGACTTTGCAGGACAGCCACCTTGTCAATGCAGCAATGAATATCAATCTCCCTCTGATGGGTATACATTGCATATATTTTAGACACAACATAGATTCATTTCATAGTAAATTCATTACATGGCATTTCCAAATTAACACATAAAATAAAAGAATGTTTCTTATTCTCTTTTGGAGCCAATTTCTATTTTTCTACAGCAACACAACTGTGAAAATGTGAGAACTCGCTAGTTATTATGTGTTTAAAGGAATAGCTAGACTTCTCTTTCTTACATTTGACAAGTAAATCAGCTTGTCAAAGCTGTGAAGTGTTCAGTAATAAAATTCTCTTCTGTGTTGTCATTAATTTGTCTCTTTTTTCACTAAAAAGTATATAAAAGTTCCTAAGTGAGACTCAGTAATTTTTTTTTATGGCAAAAGAATTAAGAAATTTGCTCTCCTACCTGTCCAAAGGCAATTCATCAAGCAGTTGATAAAGTCCAGGCAGCACTTCCCGCACAAGGGAAGTGTTTGGGCATGTCCTCTAGCGTTGATGTTATGAGGCAGGGAAAAATCTTATTAGGTCAGGTTTTCAAATACTTATTAAATTTTTCTTCCATTTTTTCTCAGGCAAAAATACAATTTACTAGACCAAGAATTACGTGCAAGTTGTGCAAAGACCTCAGCATCTGGCTTCTGAATCACAAAAAAAAATTGTAAAGAATAGGCAAAAAAAAATCAATTTGGCGACCCATAAATTTTAAACGGAGATGATGCTGGAAGAGTTTATTCTTTTATCCTTAAGCTACCACATCACATTGAAGCACAACTATAGAGTTAATCAGAGCACTTGCATTCTGCCAGTCCACCCCAGTCCCTGCTAACAAATGTGTTTCTTTCTGCCAGAAGTGTGAAGCTGCTCACATTTTCTTTTTCTTAGTCACAACCACCTTGTTTTTCTGACTGTTAACATACAATAAATATTTGGCGTACATAATACACAAAGATAGGGAAAAAAATATTTCATCTAGTTAGAAAAAGGTAGCTGTTGAGGGTCTGTATTAACCTCTGTGGAGTCTACCACAGGGTCAGTGACTGAGAACTGGACAGAGATTTGTTCTCTGCTGTGAACATTCAGTTTCCCAATGCAATTTGCTACAATATTTCTGAGCGAAATCCAAATTTTATTTTATTACTACTTCAGCAAACCTACAGCTACCAGTTTCTGAAATAAAATAAAGCTTTTAATCCCAGATTTATTTGAAGATTGGCTCTGCAGTGAAATAATACAAGTAGTTGGGTAAAGAAGCAGATCACTACTAGCCAGTCAGAATGACAGGATGCAGACATAAAAAAGGGAGTCACAGGAAAAAAAAAACCTACTCCCCCAGATTCCCAGATATAAACATACATTTGGTACAGACAGAACCCATTATTCATTAAAAAAAAAAAAATCCATCCAGTGTTTATTCTGAGTTTTCCTTTGTTGAGTTATTCAGTAAAAATATCTATTTAAAACTAAAGCAAAAAACACTAAAGGCAACTCCATCTTTCCTACTTTAACCATAAAATACCAACATAAGTTTAAGTCAATCATCTTTGTGATTTTTTAGCACTCTCTGTCTGCACTTAGCTTGAAGTTTGTTGAATCCCATATCACTTCCATCAAATTCCTAACTTACCTGTATATCCCCACTGCTTGACTGCTTTGCAAGTAATAGCGATTACAAGTTGTACATCTTAGTACAAGGGAATCTCTGGGGAGATGAGATGATCAGGGGATGGCTCCATGGCAAATGTGTTGTCCTTGAAAGCTGTTGGAGAAATGTGAAGAACATAGGATCTGAAAAAGAAATATTAAGGGAAAATATAGTACTATGAATATGTGAGGTTTGTAGAAGAGAGAAGAAAAGAAGCTGAAGAAAATTCTTAGAACTAACATTAAGACAGAGCTTCCTTTCACTGCTAGAGTCACTGTTATTCTGGTTGTGGCATAGCAATATGTAGATATCCCAAAAGGCTCTGGACTCCATTTAAGTAAGTGCTTTTCAGACGGCGTGTGCCCTGAATAATTCATACCATCTTCTAGTACTATCTAACGTGGAAAAGAAAGGGAAGATGGGATGGTATATTGAAACTCATCTAACAGCTCAGTGACAAAGCAGAGAAGGGAAAGCAGGTTGCCTGATTCCCATTTCAGAGCTCTGTTCTCTACACACATTGAGTTATGGAGCTCATATTTAGTGAAAAACACTTTAAAAAGTAGTCATGTTTTTAAACTATATATATATATATATATTTATTTTCCAATGTACTTGTTCTTTTATTTTTTAATATATTTTGTTTTTTAAGGCACTCATTCAATTTTTTTTTTTCGCAAGGTCAGTATTTTTACAGGTGTCGGCATGATGAAAAATAGAACCAAAATACAAAATAGAAAATTGACAGGCAAAACCCACATTAAGTAATTAATAAGCTAACACTTCCACAGTATTTTGCATATGTTAAAACAAAATAGGCTATTCTGCATCTATTTCGTTTCACCAAAATCTAGAACATCTATTACATAATAAAAAATTAACAATACAATCATTGCTTTTTATTTATATCTTACTTTAGAACAAGGCCTTCTGAAGAATGTGTTGCAAAGGAGAATTTACCATCAGTCTTTTCCTTAGAAAACAAACACATGCATGTAATAATTTCTTTTTTTTTTCGGCATCTAACATTCATTGAAGAGTAGATACTACTGCATTTTTTATGGGATCATCTCTTCATGGAATAAAACTCCATTTTGAAGTTACTAATAGTAGCATTATCCTGATCTATCTAAAATATTGATGCAACACTGCCTTCATCAATTATAATAACCATATAACCCTAACCCTACATAGCCAGATCCAATGAAAACAGTAATGGAATGGCTTTTAATGATATTGTAAAAAAAGAAGGAAAATAAATATGATAAATTTACATACTCGGGAGCTATTCTACTCAATACCTAGTCTCACAGAGCACAGGAAGACACTTAACTGTCGTAGAAAGTCATCTTGGAAACAACTTCATACTGGCATGAAATATCTATATTTTACAAGAGACTACAGATTAGGAGTTGAGAAAGGAGAGATGCTAAGAGCAAAGCAGCAAAGCAGTGTAAAGCACAACCTCTTGTGGTCACTCCTCTCAAAGAAAGAGGCTGATAGGAAAAGCAAAAGGAAGAGTTGCATCGTCAAAGGAAAAAAAAATTTTTTTTCTCATAAAGTCTTGTATGTAAAGAAACAATTTCATAGTAATGAGCACAGAAGTTTGCAGAGGCAGCTAAGATATCTTGTCTCAGCACAGACGACATTGCAGTTAGGTCCTTTTAATAATTCAAGGGATGGTTCTGTCTCCTCTCTGCTTGCTCTCCAAGAGCCCATGGAGTTATAAATTGTATTTATACCTAACAGAACTTGGCCTTGACCCTAGATACATCCTGTATATGCTGAAGAGATGCGGTCAAGTTGAAATGAGCAACAGCCAAACTAGAGCAATTTTGAGGTTTGATTTTAAGAAGTAGTTTGGCAACTCCTGAAAACTTTTAGGTTTGGAAATTGTTCAAGAAGATTTCCAGATGAGATTTTCTGTGCTTTCTAACTTTAGCAAGGCTAATGGGAATTTGAAGTTAGTTCTAACGTTGCCAGCAGAGTCACTATAACTTCCACTGTGGGATCTGGCAGATGGTGTTCACGCAGTTACACACAAGCTTTTTTTTTTTCTAACGAAATTAAAGTAAGTATTAGATGTGAATTTCTGTATGTATATATTTAGCCTTCTGGAAAAAAAATGAAGGGAAAAAGTAATAAAATCTCTTAAAACTGCTGTAGTTAAAAGACATCACTAATAAAAGATTCAAATAAATGAGTTTCAAAGAAACTTCACTATAACCAGTATATAATGGAAACAATCCTAAAGTAAAATGTTTCAGAGTTTGACCAATATGCAGGAAATAAATTTCAGTAAATAAGTAGTTTTTGTTCCTCTGCTTCACATGAAGACTTTCCAGTCCTTTCTAATAAAAGGAAAGGGCAACAAGCCTCTAGAAGCTGTTGCCTAACCAGCCAGCTAGGTTTTCCTTTCAAAAACTTACAACAAGGGTCAATAATAGCAAGACAATTATTTTGAATTCTTATAAAGCATTTGACAAATTTCTACCAGACAAGTTTCCGCAGGAGAAAGAAAGCCAGAGGAATAAGAGTGAGAAGAAAGGCTGGCTTAAGAAGAAGAAAAAAAAAAAGTGTGAAGTACTTGTAGAAACAGTAATTTTTGAATCAACTGGAAGTGACCAGAGACTATGAATATGGCCATTGGTTGACATTCAAATTATATGTTCTTAGGTGAATGGCAGGAATAGATCTGTTGAGCATACAAAATACTGGGACCAAAAGCAGTTTGGGGGCTTCCTGACTGCTAACAATTCTTAGAAGACTGGAAGGTTGGAGCTATTTAGTGGAAAAAATACATGCAATAATGGTGGAGAACAGATCCAGATATATAGAAAATTAACTTGTGCAGCAGTTACTTATTCATTGTGACAATTTTCAAAATATACTGTCCCAGTAGCGCCTTTGTTTTGTGCAGTCTGTATAGTCCAAGTGTTGACTTCATGAATTTCCTTAAGGAAAGAAATGACTGTACCTGGGTTAGCAGAACTTGAAGGGAAGACCTCTGATTACCAGTGTGATTAAACCATACACAGAGGAACATATTGCACAACCAGAGAAATTAAATGGTTAAAACAATTAACTATTCTCACAGTCATTTATTATTCTCACTTACTTATTTCTTTGTTATTTGCCAGGTTATATGAGATGAATAGCACTGATTAACTTATATATCTTACTAAATAGTGGTTGTAAAAGGTTTTGCTTACATTATATATAATCAAATTCTGATCAGCACTGGTGTCTTTGGTTCTAGAAACATAATTTTAGATATATTTCTATTCTAATACTGTCATGAATATCTTCAGTGTCAAGTGAAATCACTTGTCAGAAACTCAAGGGAATTTGAAAAGCTGATACTTATTTTCCCAAAATCACTTACGGTAGAGTGCTATGATATCACAGGTCCACAGAGTCATCTCTGTTCCAGAGCAGAGTGTCCTAATCTGTTTATAGTTTCTGTATGTGAATGACTCATACTTTGGATTACTCTTTTCATCCTAATATTCAACTGGATTTTTTCGATGCTCAGTGAACACTCAAATAAAGTTTTAAAATGCTTTTTGAACAACTATACTTGATATAGTATGTCAGTTATTTAAAGTACTTTGATTTTATATGATTCGGCATAACTTTATATTTGCCTCAAAACTGCATATTTTAGCTCACTTCTTAACAACATAGCTATGCAAAAATTCAGAGAGCTCTGGAAATGTAATTGACGTATTAATGCAGTAATCATTCTAAAATCAATATTCTATTTCCTAAGTTCAAGTAAAGGAAATTACTGACAGTCACAGCTTTCTAAGCAAAGTTCCTGAAATGCTTTAAAGTTAGCATTCTTAATGTCAAAGAGGGATAATTGAGTTTAAGATATTGATTGCAATGCACACCTCTCAGCATAAGGCTTTTTTTAATCTTTTAATTACAAAAAGATGCTATTGAAGGGATAACTGCAACTTTTGACAGTTCAATGTTAATATGATGCATTATCTTTTCTTCTATGCCCGGGGACTCTGACTGGATTCCTCCACTGTGTCAAAAATATTGCTTTGGCAATTTGCATATTTGTTTGTTCTATGGGCAGGTGGAATCCCAGAAGCATGGCCTGAAGCACTGCCTATAGACTGATATGGATGAAGAATATGAGACTAACAGAGCAGTCAAAAAAAAAAAAAGTCAGGTGGAGCAAAAGCACTATAGAGCTTTCTCACTCTAACTAGATTCATATTTTTTCAGTCTTCTGACTTAGTTTTCCTCCTTTTCTGTCATTTCTTTATTGCTCTAATGACAGTTGGGGCAAGAACACGTTAAAGTGAAATTAAGAAAAATCAGAAACAAATCTTACAAGCATAAAATTCATTTCTTTTTGACAGACAGGTGAGGTGGATGAGGTGGAAAAAAATGCCAGCTATTTTCTGGTTCATAATCCAAGCAGGAAAGAAAGGAAAGCTGACACACCTGACAGAGCAAATATCTGTTAGGAGGGTAAAGCAGAGAACCCAGAGAGGCTACAGTTGTGGGCCTAGGCAGAGTTTGTATAATCTGACTATATGAAAAATCTTTTCCCTCCTTTCATAAGGTGCAGGGAAGCTGCAGCAGCATTACCAGAAAGCCCTCAGGCTTCTGCAATTGCCCTTCAGCAAATCTTTGCCCTGTGACAGAGCTTATAGCTCTGTAGCTGGGTCCCAGCATAACTAAATCCGCTGCTCAGTCACACAGAGCTGGATAACACAAGATGGGATGTGCTCAGGAGAGCACAAGGAGAGGTTTTGGAAACCTTGCACTGGTCTTGATAGTGACACACACACAGTTGTGCTCTCCTGCACCGAAGGAAACGGGGCTTGCATGGGGTAAAGTTTCTCTCTATATACAGACTTGTCCCACTACAGCAGCACATGATAGGCTTTTGATATAATTTTACTCCTGCTGCTGAAGATTAATAAGCCTTTTTCATTACTAATGTAACATCTCTTACTGCTACAGGAACAGCACCACTCAACCCTTAATCCCCTTCTTTCTTTGGATACTAGTCTACCCTTCTGGGCATATGGAGGAATTGTAGGAAGCCAAGGGTAGCTGTAGGAGTGCAGAAATCTGGCCTGTTTCTGCACTGTAACACAGGCAGGATAACACTGCGTTGAATGAGGGACAAGCTCTAAAACACTGGCTGAGTTGATACACTGTCTTCAAACAAAGCGACTCAACCGAAATATCACAAAGATGAGTGGGATAGTTTTATGTATGAATAGAAAGGAGGAAAAGACCAATCTCTGTAAAGATTATAGCAAAATACCAAAATCTTCATGTATTGAGAGCCTTCTGAGACATATCATCTTTTTCAGAGAGAGAAGACAAAAACCACAGTTTGCAAGCAAGAATGTTCAACCCAGTTACAAAGAGAACAGAACTAAACGCTGTGGGTAATGTGTCACTACTCTATTCATTATAAGATAGACCACATTTTAAGTGGTAAATTCCAACTATCTTTGTTAAAAAAAAAAAAAAAGAAAAGAAAAAAAAAAGCATAATTTAAACTGCGCTGCTTACAAGTTTGAGAATGATATTTTCGTGGTATTTTTGTGGATGTTATCCTGTGCATTTTTAATCCAAGTTTTAATATGAGGTCATGTGGAAAACCAGTGAAGAGCTGTAATACATTTTGCTTCACTGATAACCAAGCACAGAAATGCTTTTAGACAGTGTATGTAGACATTTCACTTATAAAACTCACCATCAAGAGGCCAAGCAGGCGCTGTGTCTTAAGTCTTTGTTTCGGGACTTGGTCCAAGCAGTATCTGGAACACAACAAAAACATGCAAGCCAAGGTATCATCCTTCAGCACAGCCAACTGTATCCCTTCACGTTCTTGCTCTGGTTCCTTAAGTTTGAAGCGTCATTTCTGCTCCTACCATCACTTCCACTTCATGAGTGGATCAGTTAGCGAGCTGCAGCCATCCAGCCCAATAAGTTAGTACTGACACTGGGTTAGTAGAGTTCTACTCAGAGGAGAGGACTACCTTATTACCTAAGCAAAATGGTACCTGCCTTGCTTTTGGCATTTTAAGTGATGAAATTGTTAGCTGGGTAAATTGGAGATTGTTATCCTGCGGATTGTACTTCATACTTAATCTGATGAAAAAAACCCTATTCATGTAGGCTTTTTCTTTATCTGCTTTGAAACATAGAAGTAATTCGCTTTCAGATATAGTTCTAGTATTCCACCTGGAAACTTATTTAGTAATAATAAAAGAAATCTAGTTTTTATCCATGTGTACAAAATAATAACATTTTTTCCTGTTAAATATTACACAATAATCCAATTATTGAACCAGTAAAGCTACTAATGTCTTTGCTTTTAGAAAATATTTCTGTATGACTTGATCTCAAATGATGAAGGAAAATATTCCCTTCATCTCCTGGGAGGTTATATAATATTTAATTTCATTGAATTTGGTGTTCCTTATTTTTCAATGGATCTGAGAATTATATTTGCACATACAACACTTCAGAGGGAAGTTTAAGATTTATGAACGACTGTGTCTGAATGCCTCCAAGTTTTTATCAGTATCTTTGCATACCTTTAAGCACATACATATGTGCACAACTACAAGACCAAGAAAAAAACTGTAGCAGGATGACAGTAACACTGTAAAAATAAAGAACTTCTAAAATCAAGCACTCATTAGTTTCTGCCTAGCAGGGACATATCTCAAAGCAAAGTTCTCTGATAAGATGAAAAGAAGGAAATTCTTTTCAATGGTGTTAATGGTTGTAGATTCTTGCTCCCTTCCTTCATTTTTTTATCCCTGCTACTGATTTCATACATTTCCTTAATGATGCAGTAGAGTAGCTTCATGTTATATCATAAAAGTAACTGGACATCATAACAGTAATCCAGAAACACATTTAACTGATTATTTTCACAGGAAATCTCACATTATCAATCTCTTCTCTAAGTCATCCTCATGAAGAGGAAAAAGTTTTTTTCTTGTTGCTATTTCTATTTTGGATTAAAAAAAAATCTGAGATATGACCCTGAATCTCCATTGTCACTGTCCTTTACTAAATTTAGGCACATATTATTTTTGACTTTTACATTAGCTATGATGTTCAAGGACTAAAATTCACACTTAGTTACTCCTTTTCCAATTCATTGGGAAATTTTTAGGGGAGAGTGAATATAAAGGCCTCCCCTTTTAAATAAGTTAAATACACTACGAATTCTTTTCCAACACCTTAATTTTCCTAAAATTATCATCTGCCTTATGAAATACATTTTTAACTTCTCAAGTAACGTATTTGTCACATAATAAAGAACAACAGTGTTTGCTACATTAGCCAGTAATGACAGTATTTTATCTTTAGCTTCTTTATTTAAAATCAGTTTATATATCAGTTTATTTCAGTCATAAGAAATCTTTGTCTGATAAATGCTCACTATATTGGAATGGTAAGCTCCTAGTTCTATTTTCTTAAGAAAATGACACAACCCTACAACCCACAAATCATGATCATAAAGAAAAATTTCTGTCTAGTAGGTAATGATGAACAAAATCAGAAAAGTACATAAGAATTCCATAGGGAATTCAAGAAAAATACAGAAAAATAAAAGCTCTCTATGGGCTTTACCTCAATCCAAAATTCTTTACTGGAAATAAAGCATTAATAAATAGCTTTACACAAATAAATACATTTTTTGACTAGAGGAAAGTATCTGAAATGTGAACTCCTCCTCTTTCTAAATTTTGGACTACACAAAGAGTCAAAATAATGGGCTATATTGGCCAAAGGTTGGTTACAAGAGTCTTTATTTTGCAAACTATACAGAAACAGTAAAAAAGAAAATGCATTATATTTTTTTCAATATTACATAGGATAAACATTAAATTTAGTATTTAATGTGTAGAAATTAATTAAAATAATAAACTGTTCTTCCTTTTAATTAATTGCAGATGAAAATCAGGGAAACCAGTGATCCACTGTTGAAACTATACATCCTGTGGAATAACATTACATTATAGAGGTAATTTCAATTTTCATGTGGGCAGAAAGCAATAGATATGATGTGAATGAAGACGATGGAGTCCAAAGATGTCTACACAATTAATTAACATGCTAACATAAATACAGTGATTAAAATAATTTTCTCTACAGTCAAATCTTAAGTGCTACTCTACACAATAACCATAACCTAGTCCACATGGTAATTACATGACAATAGAAAAAAGAAAAAAAAAAAGAATTAAAATAACCCATTTTCTTCATTCCAGCAGCAGTACCTATACTGGTATTAATTTGGTAATTGGGTGTGCTTAGCTATCATCATCTAACATCCTATACTGGTATGCATGCTAAAACCTCTCTATTTCTATTTTGCAAGGCACCTTACAATATGTTCTCTAAGATTCTGCACTAGTATCAGAAAACATGAATTAAGATAAGGATGCAAAACTCTTTCCTGAATTAAGAAAATAAAAGAGCATATTTAGTTATTTTTAAAACTATCTTGGGGCAAGTGCCAATACTTCAAAATGCAGACATGTATAAAGGTAATATATTTTTAAGCCATTTTTTTCCCATGTAAAATATTTTATACTAATTTAATTAGAGACACAGAAACATAGAAAGAGTAAGCTTAAAGTAATTAAGCTGCTTGAGTATAAATGATAGAGTCTATGAGTTTAACATGAAAGAAAAAGTGAAAGAAGGACAAGAAAACTTTAGATTTACAGAATCAGTGCTTGTCCGTGCTACTGCTGAAAATTCCTTCCAATAGCCTAGTTATTTCCTAATGAAAACATAAGTACAAATGCAAACACACAGGAGGATCTTGCAGTATTTTTTCCTCCGATTATCTTTTTCTGCATACCTTTGGTTAATTAAAGACTGTTGAGATGCTACTTGTGTACTGAAGTTCTTCTCCTGTAATATTCCTTTTATTTATTTTACGCACAATTTGCAAAGCCTGCAGGGCCTAAATCATTAGGAGTTACAGTATGCGTTTTGAAGAGCGCACACAGAGTTCCAAATAAGGGTAAAAATCCTTACAATGAAGTTGTAAAAAGTCTGGTTATCTTTATAGTTTGTTTTGCACATTTATATTTTCAGTAGCACATCACATTTCTTTCTTCAGGCTAGACTTCCGATGTGTTTTTCTTCATAGTAAAGGCATTTAATAACTCAAGAGCACATCATATAATGATTCTTATTTAAACAAAAAGTCTATGACTCCAGTTGCAATGTTTGTAATAATCATACAAAATATACATGTTTGTTAGAATCCTTTTGATCTTGCAGAGCAAAGGGATTTTATGAGATGTCACTTTGTGAATTTTAGAAAGGTACAATTCATTGACCCCTAGTATTATCAAATATATCCATCATGATCATCATCATCATCTACATCATCATCTCCTTCATCTTCATCATCATCCTCAATTTCATCTTCATCATTCATTATTTCATCTTCATCATCTTCATCATCTGTCCATTCATGGAAATCACCCGAGGCAAAATCACCTGAAGTCTCTAAATCAATAGCTAAAAAGATATGATAGTTATATAAAAGACACACAAAATTTAGTATATATTTATAGTATAACATCAATGAGTATAGAAAGGGCATGAAGGAATATTTGATTTCAATACAACTATTTATTTTACCCTAAGCATTCGTACACAAAAATAAAATATAAAAAAGTATCAATAATCTATTATCCTAAAGGAAAAACCCTCTAAAAGGGATGAATTTCTCAAAGTTAACAAAAGGACATATAGAATGTCCATTGTTCAGTTCTTATATGCTATCTTGAACTACCAAGTACTGCCATGCATCCAGAAAAGAACATAAATTAGATGGATTCTAAGCGTGAGTCTTTATATTAAAAGCTGTGTTAAATTCACCTTCTGCAGTCTACACTGTTATTAATAAAAATAAAAAAATAAAAAAAATAAATAAAGGAAAATATTGGGACATCAAATAAAACAAAGCTGAAATAAGAATTCTTGGACGCTGTTTCAAGGTGTTAGGAGGGAAAAATAATGGAAAGCTTAGCACACTTCAACCTTCTGCTAACTCCTTTGTACATAAACCGAAAAAAAAGTCAAATTGAATACACTAGCACACTGATTACCCAAAGGGATTTTATCAAGCATTTTTGAGTTTCTCTAACGCTCCTCTAAATAATTAATTTGCTCTACTTTTATATACAAGTCAAACACACACATGAAGTCTATTAATAACCAACAAATTGACAGGAGCAAAAAATAATGAAATAACAATAACTTTACAATTTACTTCAGAATCTACCTAATTGGGTCCCACCTCCCTCATTACTGAAGAAACGTGATCTGTAATGAAAGGCAGTAACACCTCTAACCCAAGCCCCACTGACCGTTCTCCAACTTACCACATTCTGCCACACCATTTACTCTGGATCCTGTCACTTCATTGCCGTATCTGTCAACACACCAGCACTGCCCTAGGCTCCCATGGCACTGACTTGGCTTGTAGTACCCATCTTCATCACACAAGGGAATGTACTGCCCTGGGATGCATAGACAGTGAACAACGTTAATAACCACCTCTTGGCCAATGTAATGATTATAAGAGAAAGTAGGTTGCTCATTGCAGACTCTCCACTGACTGGTTTATTTTCTGTTACTAAATTACTAAGTAAGTTAAGCAGCTTATATCCAATACAGGACAGAAAATGTTACTGTTGGACTGATTCCAAGTAAGGAAAGTATCCCTGTAAGTTTTCCATTGGTACATATTTGCTACATGTTCCTTCCTCCCCAAATGTCTCAGCCAAAATCTTTGGTTCCCCTAAGCTGGGAAAGAGGTATGTAGCTCCCATCACTAAATAAGATGCTCTGTAATAAATAGAGTACACATAAATTAGTCTGAATGATCAGATCAGGCTTCCTGAAATATCTGCTGGAAGGCTTAGGAGCTATTTTTATTTAATGTATATTTTACAATCCATTTAGTGATTCACTAATATTTTATTACCTTACCACAGAAGACAACCCACAGTATAATACAATAATTATATCCACAAAAAGAAAGGAAAATAATATATGTTAAACATAGGTGAACTAGATTCTAAAGCCAAAAGGCTTTTAATGATGCATAATGATAAACAATCCATTGATAGTTTTCATTTAGAATGAATGGAGAATTTTTTTAAAGAACCACAAGATGTAGATAAACCATAGCGCAGAAAATATTCATCTGAAAATATTTTGAAGCATATAGTTACAGTTAGAAGTCATTCTTAGAAGAATGAGAGTTTTGACTATGATGGGTCACTTTAGCTTTTCTACAAAGGCAGAGGGTAAAATTAAGATTTGTTGTTTTAAAAATCATGAAAAATTAATGGTGATACTGTATAGATTCTTTCACAATTAAGATCTCAATTACTTAAAGAATATTAGAGCAAAGGATCAGCAGAGATACTAATTTAGGAGTGCCTAGGCTCTCCCCTCCATACCAGTAAAAATGTACATCCTATTAGGGTAATAAAACAGATGTAATATCTTTTTGGTAGGTAAGGTAATAAAACTAAGTTTAATAGCTTTCAAAAACTTCATAAATTTTGTTGCTGGAATTTACTGTGGTCTATCTTTGTTGGATTAATATTGATTTTATGCTGCTGTTTCACTAGTGTTATTTATGTAAGCAATAAAACCTTCAAAAAATGATCTATGGCTCACCTAGGAGCTTCTTCCCTCCTTGTTGCTTCTGAATGTTGCTGAGTTCCGTCTGGCAAGGTGGGTCTAAAATGAATTAAGAAAGGTTAAAAAGATCATACCATGAAAGCATATGATTAAGTTTTTATGGTTTGCTTCTTTATAAGGTCATTCTAACTACTGATCTTAAGAAACACACATGTCCTATATTAGCAGTCATGTTTAAAGCTCTGAAAGAAAACAATAATTGCAGCTTGCCACAGCTCCAGAATTATGAATTGGAACAACACCATGGATTTGTGCAAAAGGCCATTCCCACTTAACCCATTTTGAAATGAACATCTATTCACTAGCCTGGAGGACTGAGGGATTCCAAACCAAATCAAGTAACTGTATCATTCCCAATTTTATCAGTCCATAGAAATCAGGGTGCTTCCGTGAAGTTTCAATTGATTTGAATCGAAATGGCTTTCGATTCTCTCTTGTTTCTCTTTGTTAGAATTCCTGTTCAAGTCCTATATTTAACACACTGTACTTATAAGAATTTTCTCCACTATCATTTGCAAGACCACAATGCTGTCTTAGTAATTTAAGAATGGATCCCAGAGATTTAAAGCCCCATTTTCAGCAAACTTGGTTGAAAACAGTGGCAAAAGTTTACTTTGAAAGGAGTAGCATATAGACATAGCTCTAAGAGGCATAACAGATAAATTTTAGTTTTACATTATTCAGATGCATAGGTTGTTCTTATTTTCTATTCTCTCTGAAACACATGTCACAGTATGCTTGATGTATAGGAAGGAAATAAGAAATGGTTATACATGACTGTTGAATAAGCAAGAGGATCAAAGAGAGCAGAGCACTAATCTTTGAAAGTTGAAACACTAGACCATTAGCACAAAGGCATTTCCCACTCTGTATCAGCAATAGTGTCATTGAACTCACTCATGTGTCTTTAGCTTATACAAGTCTCACACAGCATTCTAAATTCTCACTCATATTCTGTGATTAATTGTATTTTTCACTTTAACAGACTTTGATTATATTTAGAGTAGATCTTTGCCAAGCCTTCAAGTCAAGGCTCTGTTCTGAAACAGAGTGCAATACAGTCCATATACACTTCTCACGTGACTTGAAGGTCATTAAGACCTAGCTAGCACACGTTTAGACCAGAATTCAATCGCCTTACGGAGTAATTACAAAAGTCACTTGAGTGGTGGCAGTCAAAAGAAAATCCCCCAAATTCCTCTAAAAAGAAAACAAATTGAGTCAGCTGGGAAGGAATTCTGGACTCGGCACAGAAAAGCACTGGATGGACAACAGAGTACAAGAGGATGGACAACAGAGTACAGGAACAGAAAGAATATATTAACATAGAGGGAATAGAAAGAATATATTAACAGAAAGATGTCTTTCTTCTGGAAATGTTCAAACACTAGTGATAAATGCCAGTGGAGCTTCTGATGACTATACATTTTGGCTGGTATAGACTATATATCCACAAGCCTTTTGTATTGTTCATGATACTTAGCCAAAAAGATAGAAACTGGAAGCCAATTGTAACCCCTCACTGAGAACAGGCTGTTAACTCCTCTTGGCTTGACATTTTAAATGCTATTTACATTTCTTCTTAGGAAGATGTATTTAAAGAAGCTTACAAAGATTTAGAGTGAAATGGTTGTCTGTTCAATCCTTAGCCTCAATTCTAGTGGGCCAAGTTTTCTCACTAAACATATAATGATCATCTTTAGCACCAAGGCCTTAAAACAGGCTTTATTTCTAAAATGCTGCTCATGTGTGTCTTAGTGCCAGAAAAAAAATTACCATAATGCCTTTCAAGCAATTTTATCTGTGTGTCCTTCAAAACCACTGGGACCTGGCATCATTGGGTGGATTTTAGTTTTGCTAAATTTAGTTATTTAAGTACTTAGTCTTTGAGCATTTGCTGAACTTATAAAGTCTAATATGTTTTTGTTATAAGAAGTGCTTTAGTGGCAAGCATGCTCACTATTAGCCCAGACATATTCAGCACTTACCAAAGATAATACTTCTGTCTTTCTTGATATTTAAAGATTTAAATTCTTAATTGCACATATGCAGTAACATAATAGTTCACATTTCCCATGTAGATGTATTTACAATATTCTGAGGACTAATTATCTCTCAAAACACAGATATTTCCAATTATTTTGCAACCTATTTTGTAATACAGTGCACGCAAATACCAGAGGCTAGAAGGATCTACCAGAGAAGATGGTAAATATACTGAATGAGATGAACTTATCTAGTAGGGCAAAAAAATAATGTATTTTGTTCAGTGCAAAAAAATCAAATGAGAAATACAGAATTGTATAACAGAACACTAATATCTGGCAAAGTAAAAGGGTTGGATTATGTCTAAAAAAATAAGCTTCATTTGCAGCTATAAATCTGAGGTGGTATGACTGAAAATAGGCACAGCACTTATCAAAAGAAAACAATATAATATGACAAAGTTACTCACCTAAAATTCTGCTTCTCAGGAGATAAGTCTTCAAGATTCATACTTAAGTTTTGCTTCTCAGGATAAAAGCGGTATAAAATACTTAACAACTAACAAGAAATCACTCTGATGCTTAAATCTGTTGAAGGGAGTGGCAAGCTAGAATTTCAACCAGATTTCTTTTTGTCCATAGTACATAAATTTTCCTCTGTCTCTGAACTTTAATGCTTTCCTCTTCACTTTCTAGCTAGTTCCTGAGTTTGGGAAGCTTTCTTATAGATTCTGAATTTATTTTAGTACAAAAGCAACTTTACTGGGTAACCTTTAGAAGTCTTGAACAAGAGAGACCTATCCTTTACAAAAATCACTGTGTGGAATCTTCCTTGGAAACAGAAATGAATCTGACAACACGAAAGTTAGGAGGAAAATCTGAATACAAATAAAAGACCTGTTGATCTTCCTCCTTAATGATTCTTCCACAAATGTGGCTTGAATTGCGTTTATGCCAGTATTACTACATTGTTTTATGTGCTCCATGAATCACTAATCATTCAGTTCTTCTGTGCTCAAAGCACTGATGAATATTGGTAAGGAATATAGGCCTTGAGACATCTATGTTCAGCTGTGTCAAGAGGTGCTGCCAGTTACTTATTACTGCAACGTTTGAGGTTTTCAGCACATTAACAGATCAATGGGTAGAAAAATTGGTACACTTGACTAAGAATTTCCAGGATTTTTGAAAGAAATGCCTCAAGAAGCTGTGACCCGTTAGTGAGCCTTCAACTTCCACAGATTCTCCAGAATATTTGATAAGACAACAGTAACCTTCCATATCAAACATATGTGAGAGCTCCCCACTTCTGATACGCAGTTCATTGCAGATTAACGCTGCCATGCTGGGTCTTGCTTGTGCTTGGGGTTAACTATAATTACAGTTTTAGATAATTCTCAGATAATTACAGTTTTAACTGTAGGGGCTTGAAGCAGTTAATACTGCCCACAAATAAAACCTTCTCGGGTCCTGAGTTATGTGTTAGGATGCATTCTGCCTTTCTTCAGAGTCATTTGTAAATATATTTAAATGTCCTGCAATCTGAAGAAACAGATGAAAAAACATGAATCACACTCTTGATCATTCTTCTGCAAAATGGGTCAGTTCAAAAGTCATCGAGTAGTCTTCCATCCTTCATGGACAGAATAGCCTGTAAGAAATTTAATGGTATCAAGGCATCAAGAGACCTACTGGACATATGCAGAAGGTTGTAGCAAGAAAATGTTTAGGTGCTAAGCCTTAATACTCCAATAAAACCTGGCACTTTCCCCGCTTACTTTTTAGCAGTGATGCAATAAAAACAAGGCTGTAATAATGAAGAAGCCCTGCCAGAAAGAAATTTAGCCTGACTGAAAGGCCAACTCTTGAAAGTGTCTCAGCATTTAGATAAGCATGAAGTGTTAAGCTAGCATCAAAGTACTAAGAAAATAAGTTCTGAAGACAAGCACTGAAACACTTGAACAAACTGTGCTTGAAAGTGGAGGGCAACAGGGACAACAGCGTAAAGACAGACAGCAATGCACTGGGAAATGCAGATGCTGAAGTATTGCAGAAATACACTATGTAGTCTTGGATGTATCTCAGAAATAATAAATCACACTGAAAGCAGGACTGAGGCCAAGAAAATATACAATAAGGACTTGAGAAGAGTTTAAACAAGAGTCAACCTAGAACAGCTGTTAGAAGACCCTTTTCAGAGCAAGAAGGAATTGAGTATTAATAGGATGATGTTCATATTAACTAGAAGTAATGTGCAGTAATGGTCCTAGTGTACTCTAACCTGAGACCCCTGAGGCAGAAAGTAAGAACAATACTGCAAGTATTTCCCTGATTCTGATAGTCTTGAACTATCTTGAAGCTAAGATCAAAGAACAAGAGTTCTTCTCAGAGAAGGACCTAAGCAAATATTCAAATATCACAGTGGAACTGTACTATAAAACCGACCAGAAAACATCTGCTGTGCTCAATGAAGAAAGAGCTCTCTCCGTGAGAGGGCTTACTTTGGTTAAATATCAGAAAGAACCTGATAAACTTCTCTATCTAGTCATTTCCTTGCTATTCATAGCACAGGTCTAGTTAAAGATTTTTTTTTAGAATTTTAGAAGATTTAGTTTAATGCTGAAAATGACAAAAAAAGAATTTTGTGGTCACTCATACTCTAGGGAGCTAGGGTTTGCACAGCAGGTAGTTGAACATAGGCTAAGAAATAGAATAAGAAATGCCAAAAGAGGACTAAGTATTTTTTTTCTTCTTACATTTTTAGGAAAGTAGAAGATAGGTTTTGTGGACGGTGTTAATTTGCAGCAATGGAATGCATATTTAATGTGCAAGATTTCACTTATTTACAGCACTGAGGCTACATCATCTTCCCTATACAGCCAGACATGTTGCTAGCATCAGCAGCAAGCTAATCTGCTTTTGATCACCACCCTATTATAGAGCTATGAGCAGAAAAGGAGGAAACTAGAAAAAGATAAGAAAAAGTTAATGCTGGATTGTGCAAAGGTGCCAGTGGTTGTCTGGTCACAGCTGGCCATTAGTATGACACTGTAGTGTTAAGATCAGTTCCTTATGCTCTGTCCCTTCCTTGATTTGTAGCAGTACCCTGAGCAGGTATTTTAGACAAATAATATTTATAGGCTATAGAGTGCAAAACTACTTAAACTAATTTAGGTAAGTGCTTTCTTAATGTCCTGATTATGCAGTACACATATTATATGAAACTGGTAGGACAGCCAACTGGTACAAGAAACTTGGCCCATATAAATCCAAGTTTTCTGTGCTGTATTTTCTCTACAATTGACAAGAATCAGTGCTAACAGGCAAAGGCTCAAAGTATTTATCCACCAACCTGAAACCACTGTGCAATTTTAAAAAAAGAAAATAAAAAGAAAAAAAAACACATCATGTTCTTGAAGATCATCTTTGCTTGTGGTATAGGAAATGTTCCGTATTTTAGTTTTGGTAGCAATCTATTGCTTATAAAAACATGAGATTGTTCTGTAACAAAAGAAAAAGTGTTTTTAAAGGTGAAATGTTAATTTTCCAATTGGGAAAACTGTCAAATCAGAGAAGGCAGTTAGTTACTATCCATCTACAGATTTACAACTAGGAAGTGTGGCATGGTAAGAATCTTAATTTCTACAGGAGTCAGGATCAAACTACAAATGTTGAGGGTTAACAGGAATTTATCATGACAGTATAATAGGCACCAATGAGATTAAAAAGAAGAGATTAAAATTTCAAAGGTTGATGTGCAATCTTTTAAACGATTAGTCTTACCTCTTTCTACTGATTAACAGCAAGAATTTGGGAGCTTAGTTACAATTTCTCCCCTTGAAAATCTCCCTCATGTTGATATGAAAAATGAATGGATATTTCCATCCAGTTTCAGCCAATAACTAATGAATAAATTTTTTAATTTACTACAATTATTTTGATTATATAATTGGTGATGACTCTGCTAAATCTAAAATTATTATATCATCCTCAGAAAAAAAATATTATAGATTATGTTTATTTGCTTAATCTAATCACATCAGGATGTTAACAAGAGATTCATATAGTGATTAAAAATCAGTTGGTCCAAATGACTGAAAATAACCTTATGCATGATGTTCATTCAATTATTTTATAGGCTCACAAAATAGATCATTCAGTTGCTCTAGTAGAATAAAGTTTATTTTATAATGTGGGTGAGGTACACAGGAAAAGAATTAGTATAACTCATTTTGTTCTTTTATTTTGGTTCCTCTTCTCTGCGCACTTAGTGGAAGTTGGCATGAAAAATAATATCCCCGTGAAAGCATTATCTGCAGTTTCACACTTCACTTAGCATCCTTGAATTTCTAACAAGCTTTCTATTTAGCTTGGGTTTTTTTGTTTGGTTGTTTTTTACTTCTTTTTATATATTCACAATTGATCTAAAACCTTAAAACAAATTCACCATTTAAGAGCTTGCAGTTCACTGTAATCTTTTAAACATGTTCAGAAAAGATAAAATACTCCAGAAATGTCAATCATCTACATGTGCAGGCTGCTTTCATCTTTTACCTTGCTGTCTTTGGAAGCAGTAGCACCACTCGTTGTTAGATATCAAACTGTCCTTGTATGTGTCACAAGAATTGAAGAACGCCCTGGTGCACGGTTCGTTCTTGTCAAGGTAAATGCTTCCCAGCTCTGACTGGTCCAACAGGAGGTCATAGTTCGTATCAAGCCTGTTAAACATCCAGCCAAGGGAGTCTTTGCAAATTGGCAAAATGCTAGTATCAAATCCTAGAAGGCAAGGGAAAAAAAAAAAACAACAAAGTAAGCAGATACAGAAGGTGCCAAGCTCAGCCTTGAGGAAAAAAAAAAAAGCTGCATCATGGAAATTGCTCCCGTGGTACACAGATAAAAGCATGGTACGATTAAATCATCATTCCTGTGATAAAAGCATGGTATGCCATTGAAATACTGCATATAAGTTATATGTTAGCTTTATTTTAAAACATAATGAAATTCATCTGGTAAAAATATTAATTCTACCATCAGTCTCAAAACATTTAGAAATATGGGCTTTCTTGTCAAATATTATATCTATAGCACACACGTTATGTAGAGTAATAAATGATCTACAGTGATTTCCAGGAAAATTATTCACTTGTGGAATCTTAGTGATTTCATAAATCAAGAGAGAAAAGCTTAAGTAGTTTACAATGTCTACAGAACTAAGAAAAGGTATAAATTCCAGGTAACTCACTGGAGTCCCCGTGTTTCCTCCTATTATGTACATTCAATTTTGTGAAAAAGGATCATACTCAGCCCTAGAAACGTTTTTAAAGTTAAGACATTTTATCTTTGCTTTACATTTTGGAGAAGACCATCAAAAGGATGGCTGCTAAGTGCAGTCTCCTGCCAATATCAGAGCTGTTCTTACAGTTTGCATCTTCCCAAATTCTTCCGTGGAAAAAGAGGCACGAGGATCAAACAGCTGATTATTCTTGTAGCCAGAGCTACAACATCTGCTTTTCCTGCACTGACCACAAGTAACGTGGAGATTTGCATGTGGACATGTATGGAAAATACAGAAACAACCAGCTCTCTTCCATCTGTAGAAGCTTTGAGCTCTGTTCAACATGCACACATTTTACCCTGTTCATGCACCATGGGTCCTGCCATAGAAAGGGATTCTACAAGTGCCCCATGCTATGGGCCATCCATGCATCATTATTTGCAAGCACCATGGCATGTTATACTTAGTCCAGTACTGCCACAGACATGAGTGACTTGGTTAATTACATTAGTCACAAATTACTGGGATTTGTAAGATGTTATAATCTTATACAAAAAAACACAATTTCTTTGATAGTCATGCAGGTAAGTCACATATGGCTTATGTTGCATGTGACCACGTAGTTGAGCATACCTTTGAGTACACAATTAGTGCTTACTAAATACTATTCTACTAATAGCTTTGAAGTTAAAAATGAAAGTCATGAAAGGAAGGAAACTGGTTACCGGTGACTCTACCTAAGGTGTCAGGAAAGTTGACATGAAAGATTCGATTCGCACACAAATTCCTTACTTATACTACTCTCTTAATTTCCTATTTAAAAACAACAAAAGAAAATTGTTATCATACTTCTAAAACAGGACAGCACATTTAGAAACCAGTGGATTTCCCTTTAGACATGTGGAAACATCTAGGCTATTAATGTAGAACAATCATTACAGAAAGTAAATGAAGAAAATCAGGATCGAAAAACTTGTGGAATTCAGACAGACAGGCGACCACAAAACCACATAAACCAAAGGTTTTCTGGAAGACTCCCAGATAAGTACAGAAAGTTGTATTGCTTTGCCTCACAAACCCTTCATTTATATTGCACATGTTCAAACAAACACATATTAAAATAAGTAAGATCGATTTGCTTCATATAAAATTCAGCTTGAGTCCTTATGGTATGTAGGTATTTCTCAGGATCTGATCCTTTTGTAACAAATGAAACATATACAATGTTTACTGGATGACTTAAGGAAATGAATAAGCTATAGAGGGAATAGAAAAAAGATGCTGCATATGACATTCCCATTGTGGGCTTTCAAGGCTACTTTTACTAGATTATTTTTTACAAAATTTTCTTAACACGACAGATGTAATTTCTCTGACATCCATCACTAGAAGTTCTTTTAAAATAA
>JAVCKT010008897.1:17465-31587 GCA_032273925.1 Rhynchotus rufescens | reverse complement strand
TTCTGTTAAGGTTCAAAATTCTTGAACATATGATGAAGCTGCTCCAAAAAGTGCCTATTTGAGCCTACTCAGAACAGGCAGAGGTCTAGGACTCTTTCTGTGCTAGAACTGCAAAATTGACTTTTCAAAGTACCACTGGTTGTGCTATTTTTATGCCAGACTAATGTTGATGAAAAAGATAATAGCAAAACAAACCAACAAAAAAAAACACCAAGGCATTTGGGACATACCAGAAGAAGGAAGTAAGTCTGGAACTTTTCAGAAATGTGGATAATAAATTTGTCTGGAAAACACCACTTGTGTATAACCATACCCAGCATTATCCAAGGCAGGATAAATCAACTATTTGTGAGTACATGAAATGATAACAGATGATTGTGAAAGCTTATTCCCTCCTGCAAGATCTTCTTTAAGAACTGAGCTTTTAAAAGTAATGGCAGCCAAAGTGACCTTTAGTTCGTACTAGGCTCTCTGTATCCAAAGAAAGCCACTGTCAAAACTTCTAGCCAACCACCCTGCAGGCCGAATATCATTTAATGATAAGCTACAATCCTGTGCAAAATGTATTACTTGGGAAATCAAACCAAACTATATGGTTCAGAATTCAAACCTCTAGGTAATTTTTACATTTATATTTATATTAATGCAATCCCGGTATACTGTAAAACATACTACATTTCTTCTTTGAAGATTCTTTTTTAACGATACTTAAATTATATCGTATCATAACTGTCCACATCTATAACCATGATTTCAGAACTTTTTGCAGAAAGATCTTTTTATCACAAGTCAAACTAAAATGACTTCCATCCAGAGATGTCTCTGATTTTCGCTTTTATGATAGCAAACATTGGCACAGCACTAACTTCTAACAGTTCCAGAATGAATTGCAAATATAGCATGGTGTTTCATGTAACTCAACATGTTCATTCTTAATCTCTTCCCCTCTCCCTCCCCTCCCCCAAGTATTTTTACTTCGAGGAATTTACTGATTTAGCAGAATTTGAAAGCAGAAGAGTTAAAAAAGTGATAAAGGGGGTGCAGAAATTAGCAGAGGTGGCACTACCTGAAAGCTCATCAGAAAGGGGAGTGAGAACAATATCAGGCAAGAAGGGTTTGGAAGTATGGATCAGAACAGGAGCACTTTTAGCACTGCGTATATAGGCCGATGGCAGAGCACATTCACCAATGGATCGGCTTCTCATGGCTTTAAAAAGGAAAAGAAAGAAGTGGGGAAGGAAAAAAGAAGAGTGACTATAATGAAAGGCTTGTGTCACAGAAAAAGCAGCAACAGAGAAAACAAAGATAAAAAGGAAGAAAATTTCAAAATTAAAACATTTCAGCACGGCAGATTTTGGCAGAGCTGTAGGAAAGAAAAAAAAATCAGTGTACACATAAGACATTTTGAGTTTTTAACTTTTATGTAAAGCAGCAACAATGCCTTTATTATGACTATTATAAAGATTTTGCATTAAAAAAAAATCAAGAAAGTAACATTCTTTTTTTTCCATTGCATCAGGGGTTGAAAAATCAAAGTTAAGCAACACTGCACAAGCATTCAAACTTGAAATTTTGCAACTGAAAACATAACATATATGTTTGTATTTTTCTCGTTTTTTTTGGATACTCCTGAACAAGTATTTCTGAATTTTACACATATCCATTATCTTTAATACAAGATTTTCCGAGAGAATGAAAAATGTTAAGAAAACAAATTAAAAAAAAGTTAAGAAAAATGTTAAGAAAATTAAAAAAAAATGTTAAGAAAACTAAATTCTGCCTGTAGAAATTTCCAGTATAACATGATACAGTTTTACATAAAAATGAAGTGATTTAAAAGAAATGGTGAAATGGTTTGTCAAGAAACCTTTACTAGCATTAGCTTCTGGATTTTAATAGCTATCTTGCAAAGCTAGTTTACCTTTTCATCTCTTGCCAACAGCTCCTTCCTACAGAAGGAGAAGCTTATGTAAGAATTTTGGCATTGAGGTTATATTTGCAGCTTTTCCAATAGGTTTAAAATGAATCCCTGCATATCAATGGTTTTCCTTTGCCAGAATATCAACAAAAATAGATACAACACTATTTCAAGGAACAGCTACAGTTCTTCAAAAGTTAAAAAAAAAAAATGTTTTCAAGAAGTTTCCTTTGCCAATTGTGGTGTATTTGATAATTATTTTAAAATAAAAATTTCTGGAAATTTCAGCATGTTACATAACACTATATTTAATCAATTTCTGAATTCTGTTGTAGTGATATTTTCAATAAAACATGGAATATATACTTAGAATCTTAGTGTACATGATCTGATGGGAATCAGAAGTACATGAATGAAAAAGTAAAAGTTGAGCAAGTCACACCTGTAAATTCAGTTCAAGAATTGTCACTAGCACACCAACATGCAGAGAACTGGGGGAGCGAATGTATGCAGAGCAGAAAACACATTTGACAAACGCAGCACAACTTAAGCAAAGCCTTATCATCAGAAAGAAAAAAAACAGTTGAGAAAGATTTTTTTTTTTTAAAGATTGAAGCCATTTGCTACTAGACTTAGTTCATACAAAAGAAATCAACTTAATTCTGCTGCCAAAGATGCAAGTATGTGGAAGGTTTTATTTTCTATTTCAGAAAGAGAATATTGAAAAACAGGACACAATGATAAATGCATTACAGACATCATTGTGCATCTTAAAAATGCACGAGGAAAAAACAAATCAACTACGCACTAAATAAACCAAGCTTTTGAGACTGGATACTAGGTTGATAGCAAGTGTTAAACTGAAGGATCCCTTGTAATTTGGGATTCTTCCCACCTTATTACTTTGATCCGAACAAGGGAGGGAGAACAATCCATTTGCAATTAGGAAGGTGGAATTTTTCAAGCAATTTTAAAGGAAAAATTGTAGGTTATTATTATCAAAAGGAAAATTAATTTTGAATGTTATGAAAGGAAAATGTGATGTCATATTAAAATAGGCAGTCAAGCAGAGGCAGACTAACTGACAGAATGTGGAATAGATACTTTTAGAGTTCAAAACCTGTGTTGCTTCCCTCTGCTTTGCCAGCACATTCCATAGAGAAAAATTAAAATACAAACCATAATTTGCCTCCCACATGGAAGGTGTGAAGCTGGAAAGAGGAAGTAGAGAACAAAGCAAGAAAACAGACTGCCATCCTTGATGTTGTTTTTTGTTTTGGCCTGTTTCACCCTGGTAACTGTTTGGGGCTGAAAATCACCTTCCATTGCTCTCATGTACAGACAAAAGGAGAACTATGAATTAGTAAACTCTGTCTGATGCAATACCTTTACAGGAAGAGAATCTGCTGCCAATGCTGCATATTCCACTTCCAGGCCATGATAAGATTTTTCAACCCATATGCATACTATATTTAAAGGCCCTTTTCCAAAAATTACTTTACATAAGTGTAGGTTAAAAATGTGCACATTGCATACCAGAAAAGCTGTGATTTTTATCTGAGTAAAACACACACACAAACTTGGTGCGCAATACTTGTGTGCTGGCATGAGGATGGCTCAGAAATAGAGGTGCACAGATGTACACAAAATGTGTACAACAAATAAAAAAGAGATGAAAAAGAAATCCCATTTTTGTCTTACAATAATATATTCAACATGCAGATACTTCAAAGCCAGAGTTAAGGAGTATACCACTGATAATTAAAGGAAACATATTGCATATCAAATACCATGCAATGCATCTGAGATCTGACTCAAATCCAAACTTAGCTTGCGACATTAGAAAGGATCTGACCAGGAAAATGTTACATAGAATTTTTTACTTTGTCTTTGCAAACCATTTTTTTTTTTGTTATATGACCATGTTTTACCTGGCACAGAACAGGAAGCACCTGAACAGCTCTTTTAGCAGACCTGACAGACAGTAAGCAGCTGTTTGCAGACAGTTAAGCCTCTGGTGTATGCTATGCTTCACTGGCATCTTAACTGAAGGGTTTGTGATTCTGACTCTGGCCCCTTCTTTGGGGCCTTTCACCCTTTAAAATCACTCTAATAACACTGAGATGCTTGTCCACAGATGGTGTTCTATAACATGAATACAGTCAAAATTTTTACTGGCTACAGTGCTACAAAATTGACAAATATGTAACGTGATTGAATGAAAGAAAAATAAGCAAAAACACAATGAAACTAAAATCAGATCTGTTTGCTGCTAACCAGGTCAACACACAGCTTGATGAGGACAGATTCCAGTGATTGAGGGCTTAAGTCATACAAATAGCAACAGTAGCTAAAGAAATGCATTCATAAATTGACCAAAGAACAGTACCTTCTCACAGAATATCTGAATATACTTTGAGAAGAAATTTTAACCTGCTTAACACAATGAAGATGCAAAGCAAAAACACTGCAAGTTAGTCAGACTATCTACAGAGAAGCAGAAACTACATTTAAGATATCTTGTGACCTGTTAAAAAAACCTGTTCAGTCAAAATAGAAGCTGTGAGCATGAGATACAGGAAAAGCAGAGTAGCATTTGGGCATGTGAAAATGTCAGGCATTTTTGGAGTAGTGGCTTCCTTTGCTCTTGTGTCTGTACTGCTTTAGCACAATCAAGTCTCCCACCCCCAACAAAAGCCTTTAAATATTACTAGTAAACAAATTTAAAAATGGAACACTCAAAATGTTTGAGTATAATCAAACATACATATTGGGCAAATAACTTCTGTTACTAAAAAAAAAATCTAAATTAATTGCAAAGATTTTTGGAAAAGGGAAGAAAATGTTAATATCTGAAAAGCTAATAAACACACAAAAGAGCAAATATGCCTTCCTGGTTAAAGCTGTGTCAGAATGTACCTGCTTCCAGGAAGTATCAGTGAAGCACCAACACACAATGACTGAAGCCAAAATACTATTATAATGCTAGTGAAAAACCAAGAAATACTCTCTTTTCCTTTTATTTTTTTTTTCCCCTCCACCCTTCTCCACCCTTTTTTTTAACACAGGAAAGTAAAATCACTGCAATTTTCCTTTGCTTATTGGGTAGCATTGAGATCTGAGAGCCAACAGAGTAAGGGAAATTGCGGTACCGTTCATGTTAAAATATTCTGAGCAAATTACATAAATGTTAATGAGTCTTCTTTTGAGCAATCCACCTAGAACAGTCTTGCATCACTCATTTCTAACATTATAAAGAGCATCTGCAAATAATGAACTTGAGAAATAGATCACTTCAGGAATGGAGAACTGCACACATCGGTGTCCATCTTTCATTTAAGCAAGTTTCAGGACACAGCCAAAGACTGTACATATAAATATTTCTCCCACTTTTTTTGCATAATTGCAAAGCATACTACATTTTTTTTTTGCAAAATGTACGAAAATAAGCATTTCAAAAGGTTTCCATTGGCTACCTATCCATACCACTTCTCTAACTCTTCCAGCTTTTGCTCACACACATACAACTGCATTTCTAACACATCTTAAGTGTGATCATGTGATCAAACTCACTAAGAATTTCAACAATTGCATTATTTTCACTTGTACTAACTCTCAATTTAGTAAGCATATTCAGCTATCCTCCAAACATATATAGGTGTACGTTGTACAGTCTTACATCTATGTAATTATTGGAGAAAGCAAACATTTGTGGAAAGCAGTTATCCACTCAGCTCCAAAACCCTTGGTAATTCCTTCCCTTCCTCAAAGGCCCCTCACATCACCTTTCAGGGATACATACCAACTGTCTTCTGCCGTACTATGCTTCTTGCCTTCTCCGTTCCTGGAGAACCCGTGGTCGTAGCACTGCGCTGTCTCATTGGTGCCTGTCCAGGCTGGTCACGACTCCAGCCTCTGGAAAAGGACTTATCAACAGATGACTTCTGGAATTCATGTCCAATCCCTGCAAGAATAGAATTGAAAAGCTATTTCAAATGATTAAGTGAATGCATATTACCAAATATTTACTGTCTTTCAAATATGTTCTATCCAGTTCTAAATCTACTACGTTATTACAATAACTGTGATTTTAAAAGCTAATCAACACTCCAACTTGTTCAGAAGCATTGGGGTTTCTGAACATTAGTGCTTAACCAATTGTGATTTTAGTTCCTGACCAATCAAGTGCAAAAGAACAGTTGCTGCAGACTGATAAAAACACGTTAGTATTTAAATTTTTCTTCTATCTCAATCTTTTTTGTCCCTATCAGGCAAAGCACACAAAATCGCATGATAAAAACCCATCAATTCTGGAAGTTTTGGGTTTTTTTCTAAAAAAAATCCCAAAATGTTCTTAAAATAAAAAAGGTGCTGAAACATTTTAACATGAAGTGTAAAATGAGGAAAAAAGAGGAAAAAAGGAAAAAAGGATGATGGCCTTAGAGAACAAATCTTTTTGGAAATTCATAAAAGACAAAAAAGCCCTAGGCATGCTTTTATCAACATTCATAAGATTTCAGAATCGATATTTCAATTACATTTACAATACCAACTTACTAAGTTAATTTTTACCAGGTATGTAATCTTTGTTGCTTTCAGGAAGTTGAGATTGGGACTCAACTATTTAATTGCTTTGTTAAAGGAGATAACATATGATAACAAAGGAGATAGGCTTAAGTCTGCAAATCTTTAAGGATTACATTCCACGTATGCTTAACTACCCGCAGGACTAAATTGGTAAATTAGGAGTTTTTGGAGGTTCTAAAAGGCAGCCTCATCCTGGAGAGGCTCAGTCATTTGAGGTGACAGAGATGCCTACTCAGGTGCACTGAAAAGGCTGGATCCCTTCTGCTGTGTCCAGCATCTCGTTTTGCCACCTCAGATTCACATGATGCATATACAGTCTTGTCTTACCTTTGCCTTTGTGCTTTTTCTGCTTTTGCTCACTTAATTTATCCAATGGCAGGTCACTGAGGTCCAGGCTGTACAAATTTCTAGCTAACACCTTAGTTAATGTCTCCATGGTCAGTGACCACTCCGTGGCCAGCTCTTCCCAGTACGTCAGTGATGACATTACAGACAGCAAGTCATCCCAAAGTTCCCGAGAGATGTACACATTCAGATTCGCCTTGATCCAAGCCACTATAAGAGTCTAAAAGAACAAAGTGACAAAACTCAGTTTCCCATCTTAAGATGATAACATTCAAATGTTACAGCTTAAAAAGAAGTTTCTAAGTATCATGGAAATTTTGTGATAATCCTAGTAACACTTTTCTCACTGGAACATTTTGGCCTTTCAAGAACTATCAAGTTGCATGCAAATATGGGTATCTGACTTAGCTAAAGCAACAGACTGGTTTGATTCCTAAGAAACCCTGTCATATCTTAAAAGTATTGTCAAACAGTTTAGTATCAAAAATTATTAAAAAATTAAAGTGAATTTATGTTAAATTGCCTGGAAAAGAGGTCCTGCAAGTCTTCCTGCTAAAGTGGAGTTCTTCCTTCCTTGATACTGCAAGAAAGTTTGGGGTGGTATTTTCAGCACCGATTCTGTAACCCTGAGCAGCACAAGCAGCATCTGTTCCCTGCAAAATAACATTGGATTTTGAGTTATACATTTTGTTACACATCTGTCTATTCCAATATACTTTTAAAGATAATAACTAAGTTTGAAATGTACTTAGGTGAATCAAGCAGGACACAGTAATTAGCTAACTCAGTGGTTGCTGTGAGAAGAACTACTTTCACATTTTCACATTGAAATAGGAGTCCCTGTTACTCCAATACAAGGTCACTCAAATGTCTATCACTTTCAGTGACCTGAAATTTCAAGCAAACCCTTACTCACAATTCTATCTGGTGCCATTTCTCTCACTAGAGATGCAACTATTTCAAGAAGAGTGAAAAACAATTATTTAAAGGAGACTGAAAAATATATAGGTATGTTTTACTGAGGGCTTTGATGCATGACCAAAATGGCCTGGAAAGTCATCAGCTACTCCCTGATACTTGTCTACATGCTCTAGCTTCCTTTTCACTATGGGGTTCAGCTACCTCAAATTAGCTAATTTTGCCACTAATTCACTTGCCTCTTTTCACTCACTCAGCTCAAGTCAGTGAATGGCCAGCCTCTTTCACTGCATTGTTTGTGATCTTAAAACTAGACATTTAACAATTTCTTTCTTGGAGAAAATAATTCGCATTGTCAATGACATCCTATCGGGCTTACAACAAACTAAACTTTCTCATTTGTCTCCATGAACTCATAACCTAAGACAAAAGCATTAGAATTCTTACCAAGTTTTCTTGTCCATAGTCACTTGTACCACCATGTGCCGGTAGATATTCAGAATGCGTTTACACATATCAGTGTGCTCGTCCAGGAGAGTTTTAATTTCATTTGCAGGCTCAAGGAAGAATATATTTGAAGAATTTATTATAAAAACCTGTAGGTAAAAAAGAACGAATCTTATGAGCTTGAAGCTCTTGAAACTTTTCTGCAATTTGGTTGATAGTAACGGGAAAGAGAAAAATTATGATAAATAGTAAGGTCACATACACACTCCTTAATATATATTAAAATATAGTTTGCTTTGATGGTAACACAACGATAATTTGATTAATATCTTCAAGTCTTCTATAAAATGAATTTGTATACATTATAAAACAAATAGTTCAGCCAATTACTCAAGGCAGTTATCAACTATGAAGGATGACAAGGTTCCAAAGACGATGACCTCTGCCTGAAAGTCCTGCCTGCAAGCCAGTAACTAATCCAGCACAGTGTGTGATTACACTGTTTCAAATAATCATGGTATACAGCATGTCCTGGTCACGACAGTGATTGTATTAAGTTTTGGGAGTCTGAAGCACTCATGTCATCATGAAATGCAAGGTTTATTAGAAGTAGGGAATAGTGGATATCTTTTCCAAAGCAGCTGCCTTTTTCCCTAGCAGTAATGCAAGGTAATGCCCTTTTACTTATGCTTCAAAAGAGGATGAGGTGAAACATTACAGCATTGGCCCCAGAAACTCCTGCCTTTGGATTCCTTTCACAGCCAAAGATTTAGAATACAAGACACACAGATACACTCCCAATGCAAAAGCTGAGTTCTTGTAAGTTATTAGTTCATAGTGGACTCAATTCATTCTCCCATAGGTATTTTTATGTAAAACATACATGTGTTTCTTCTACAGAGAAGGCAAGCAAGTGAAATTTCTTATGGTTACTTAAAGTTTCTGTAAGCTGCAGTGAATCTTCAAGTGAATATCACTTCTGTGAATCTGTGAAGTGAGTCACTTACTCATCCTGCTAGGATGGAACATATCCCCAAGCACCATAAACTAGAAAAGCTACTGGGAGTAGGGTGCTGTCAAGTTGGATCGGTCACAAATCTACTTCCTAGATACCTTACATTAGCAGGCCTGCCAAAGGGACACATTTTCCTAGGGAATAAAAGCCACATATGACAAAAATTATTCACTTCAGCAACTTGAAATCTTTTCCTACAAGATTTGACTTCCAGTCCATATGAATATATGCATGTACAGTCAAGTACAATGCTTTAACTTTATTAGCAGGATAAAAAAACAACAAAGATGACTCAATAGGAACAACTACGACTATACTCTTATTTTAATGCACAAGATATTCACTGTGGAGCACACCATTCCAGATAGGCTCAAGGACAGTTGGCATACCGCAGTAAATATGCTCTGAAACAATTTTACTGGAGAATACAATATGCATTATTTTAAAAAGCTTTAAATGTTAAAAATTTAACATTTAAAAGAAATGTTAGACAGAAAATGTTAAAACAAGCTGGGTCTGTATCTATCAGTAATAGAATTGAGAATGAATTAAATAAATGGAAACTAAAAGGCCTGAATTCTGCTTAATCTTTATTACATCCTTGCAACCTCTGACAACAGAATAACATTGACCGAACTGTTGCGTTTGAAATCCAGTCAAAACTCTCGGTATTTGATACAGCGTTAACAAAGGGTAAAAAGAGGTAAAAAGGGTAAAAAAAATGCTATTAATGCAATTATAAAAAAATGAAAATCAAATCTTATTGTGCTTATGGCAGTTCAGCATTTCTACATATACGCTACATACACTACATTCATAAATATAGAGCAAATCATTGTCATTATTCTAATATCATCTATCATCATACTTACTAAATCTCAAAAAATACATAATATTTAGTGATGCTTTGGAGCAGGCGCATGGAATTCCCTTTCAACACTACTATATTTTATTCCACTGATCACAAATTGATACAAAAAGCTATGCCGTGAGGGTGAAAATTAGATATAAAATCCATCCCATACCTGCAATACTGACTGCACTCCAGCTCGTACATTTTGCTCTTCCGTATCAATTTCAAACATTTTATGTGAAATATCTTGGTAACAGCCATTTCTTGCCCAGGTTGAATTTCGAACATGACTGGAGTTCACCCCTTTTTCCTGGAAAATAATTTTTTCTTAAAATCCCATAGATTGGACATAGATTTGGACAGCTATTTTGGTTTTAAGTTGCATAGAAACAAAACAGCAAGATCAGAAAATTTTACAGTATGCAGACAAAAGAGTTGTGATCTTTCTGCCCTTTTTGTATGTAATTTCTACATATCTGGAATTTGGCATACTGAATAAACCCTAACTTCATACTAGTCCAGAAAACTACATGAACTTTTAAGTTGAACTAATCATATAAAAAATACCATACATACTGGAACAAGCTGATAGCCCATTTAGGATCTACTTAGTGAACACTATTTGATTTTCCCCCAATAGATTTGACATCAAACTAAACTACATAAAATCTTCTAAAAAGGCCACTTAGGATAAGTGCATCTACTAGCAATTCCAAAAGGTGCACCAATATGTACAATAAAATTGAAACTATATAATGTAGTAATATGGAATGAAATTTTAAATTACACTTCAAATTTCAGTATCATGTGCATGATTCAGTGCATGACTATTTGCAAAAACTTAATACCTTTGTGTTTTGCCCCAAATAAGAGACTTCATTGGATGTGAACACAGATGAGCAACAGTCTAATAAAAGTACATTAGCATGACAGATGTTAGCATTAGAGGTGCATAGAGAGATTTTCAAAGGAAAAAAGAACAGCTAGGGGTCCAAACGGCACTGAAAGTCAACAAGATGGGAATCTCAGCCTTCACTTTTTGTTTTTCTGGAGACAACATAAAGAGGAGTTAATGCTAGTTTGTGCTACAACAAGAAGCTGGCATAGACTGGAAGGTATTTTCGTTATCCTTCTCTCCTACTTAGTTTTATTTAGATGTAGTTTTATCTAAATGTCTATTTCAAATCTCTCCTTCAAGTTTTATGCTAATACCAAAATGCTATATGAAATTTCAGGTCATACACTGCAGGGCTCCAGAATTAAAACAATCTTATTACAATGCTATTTTTAACAGTAGAATGTTAAGTTTTATTTTTATTTTTTTTTTTCTCTTTTACCTCTTCTCTTTCTTTTGCTTTCTCTGAAGAGTTGTGATCTATAGCATCTTCATCACAATCTGTAGTTGTGCACTGCATTATTTCTTCAGGTTCTTTCATGAACAGAGGCTTGTCCTCTTGCTGAATCCATTCCTGATACACTTTTACCACTTTTCGCATGGCAGCTGCTTCACAAATTGGCAACAAAAACGCCTGGCGGTACAAAACAAGCAAATAAAAACAAAGCCACAACATAATCCTAGTTAAAATACTGGAAATCAAGTTGGAACTAAACTACTTTGCCTCAAATATGTATAAAGTTGCGAAGCGTCAACATAAAGCTCAAATTTCCTTAAAAAAGACTAAAATAGTCAGGCTCTGTAATGATCCTTAGACTGCTGGAACTAAGGCCACAGCCCTCATGTAAGGTAAACTAGAAAGTGTCTAATACAAACTGAGGTCACACACATTATTAGTGGTCACATCTTATTTTTACAAAATGCGAGTTTTTCAAAACAGGAGCCATAAAGCCAATGGCTCCCTGAAAGAAAAACAAAAAACCAAAAAAGCAAAACCAAAAACAAACAAACAAAAACAACAAAAAACCCTAGGCATTTGAGAACCCCGATAGCTAATTGCTGCCCTCTTCAGGGAGTTTTATGTATCTGATTTGTCAGCAAAAAGTAGAGATCAGTTGTTTGCCCCCAACTTTGTGGAATCCAGGGTGTTAATGCTGAAAATTCAGTGCCCATGAATCCTCTAAGAAGAATTCTGTGGCTTACAGAATTCAACTGACAAGTTCATAAATTACACATTAACAATCAGTCTAACAGTCTCATAAAAACTCCAAATATTTTTTTTTTGTCCCCAAAATGCATAAAGCATTGCCTCTAAAGGAAATCCTACTACTTAGCACAACTGAAATTTCATCCCAACTGGAATAACTTAAGTTTCATGTTTTAGAAACATTAAAACATGTGGCATACTAGAAATAAACTTTTCACTGACAACTTCTTGATAAACCAGCACTTACAAGATCTCATAATCACATACAAAACCAAAACAATCTAAACAAATCAAGATGGAACTGCCTTATGAAGAGATTGAAAAAACAACAAAAAATCCAACAATATTACCTGTGCTGTGCCTTTTCCCCCCCCCTTTCCCCTACTTTTTCTTAAAAGTTTCCAAATACACGCATCAACAAACTAAAATTAGAATCCAGATTCAAGGTCTCAGGCTGCTCCAGGCCTTGGGCACCAGTTCAAATCTGGATAACTCCATTACCTCCCTCACCAATATGCCCCTGGTCACAGACTTGCTCTGGATATAGTAAAGTTTTGACATCTGCCTCATCCAATACTATCTATTTCATGCAGAACTATTGGGGTTTTAAAACAATTAGTTTTCTGTTGTTTAAACTAATTTCAGTGTTTTGCATTTCAAAATGTGGGAAATGTTAGGGAACTTTTTCATTTTCAACTCCTAAATATTTAAGGTAAGAAGACAGAAAAAATGCATAAATATTCTGCTTAACAAATACACTTGAAACAGAACTAGGACACATTGACAGCTTACAGTATAACAATCAATAATTCTGCACTCTAGATAGTGTTCTTTACCTGTCGAAAGATTTCAGTTAGAAAGTTAACATTACTTCTTTTGGAAGAAAACACTTTGCGGACTATTTCAATGTCAGTTAGGTGTTCTTCATCAATGCTGCAGAGGCTGGAAGAACTTGGTTCTCTCTCTGTTAGAGTGCTCGTATTAGAATGAGATTGTTCTGGCTCTGCACTTCTATCCTGTTTATCTGCATTCTCATTTTTGCTGTCTTCCCTTGAAGCCATGCTAGCAGCTGCTCTCTGAAACAAGAATTAGAGAATATTTCATAGTTCATTTTTAGTAATATAAATTAAACACTCCTTAAAGCAAAGAACTCGGGAAAAAAAGACATTGCATTTCAAAACTCTGCATTTCATCTCTACTTACTAAAAACAAAATTTAACTTAGAAGGGCTTATTAGACTTTTTTTTCTTCTAAAATAAAAGTTCAATAAGCCCTTCTAAGTTGAACTAATAAGCAGAAAGCTTATGTAGAAGAGTTTTTTCCTCGTCATTGGTAAGTATCAGAATAGTGCATGCTACCGATGGTATAGTTATTACAAAAACAGAAAAATAAACAAACTTTGGTTTGTACTTAATCTTACCTGAATATTCTTTGGCACATTTTCACCTTCTGTTCCAGGAATATGAGGTCCTGTATGAGGTTTTGGCTCAAGCCAGAAAGACACCAGCCATCGAATGACAATGACACGAGCCTTAATGAAAGGTTCCTTTGTGCAATATATGGCTTCATTGGTTTCAGCATCTTTTTTAACCATTACGTAGTGAGGCTTTGGTCTCATCTGGGGTATTTCTGTAGGGAAATGCAGCATTTAAGCATATATGTAAAGAATAAGCTCCAAATACATAAGGAAGCTTAAAACTATAACCAGTACAAGTGAATTTTAGGAGTTGTTTTTTTATTATTATTATTTTATATATTCCCTGTTGCGCAATTCATAACCAAGTGTACTCAAATAGATATAAGCAATTCCAAAACTGGAAAAAAAAAGAACATTAAATTGAATTATTAAGCAGAAAGTTTATTTAGAAACCCTTTTTCTTCATTAATTACAGCTCCCAGATGAGCGCAGACTAATTGATGACGCAAATGTGACAAAA
>JAVCKT010008893.1:0-91129 GCA_032273925.1 Rhynchotus rufescens | reverse complement strand
CTGACTCTGTGCAATCCCAAGTTTTCTGGGCTTTTCGGTAGCCTATGCTGAAAGAAGTTGGTTCAAAGGGAGGGTTCTCCAGTAGATGTAGCTGTGCTGGTGGGATGCTGTCCCTTGTCTCCCCATCACAAAGGACAGCCACTTATATATGTCCTCCTTTCCACGTGGATACATAATCGTTTTTTAAAAGCCACTTAAGCGATGGCAGGATACTACGTTGGGGACATCTTGCCTTCAGTTCTGTGCCGGTCAACCGTCTGCATCCATCCTAAAGCAGCTCCCCCAAAAGTTGGCGGGAGGATGGGAAGGGATGAAGTTAGGGGGATTAGCAGGGATTAGTGCTGAGGGGCATTTGGTGGCTCGCTTGCCAGATTACCTACCCTAACCCGATTGGCATCGATCCGAGTCTGGCTCCTTCTCGCTGCCTGACAATCTGCTGGAGACCTGCCAGATCCGTTGGGGAGGAACCTCGGCGCCTTGGAGCCCCCGTCCCTCTCGGTGACCACATCAGTTCTTATTCTTCAACGTCATCAAGCAGCGCTTCTCCAAACGCACCAAGGTGCGCCGCAGCGGCGAGCTAATGAGCCTCAAAACGCCTAGAAAGAAGGATGCTGGAGGAGGAATCATCTCTTATTCTCAGACAGGGTGTTCACCCGGAGGAGCAGAATTCCCTCATGGTTCTGTGGCTTCGGCCGAGTTGTTTAATCTCAGCGCTTTAATTTTTCCACCCTTTGGAAAGCAGCATTAATCATAGTCTTGTAGCAGAAGCCGGGCTTCTGCTCCGGCATCTGCAGCTTGCTTTAAGGTGCCCTGCAATTGCAGGGGGTTGTTTAAGAGTCAGGTAAGATATTAGAGGAATAGCAAGAGATTTTTAGGGAGTGTTCTTGTTTCTTGCAGCTCTGCCAAGCCTGGAGACAAGAGAAACACCCCAATGTTTCCTTCCCTCTAATTCTGGTGGGCTTCTGAGGTCCACTCTGCTGTTTGAGTGCCCAGCATCCCTGTAAGACCTGGGGAATGTCCTTCAAATATATTTAGGGTTGTTTAGAAATAAGTGGCTGAGTTTGAGGCAGCCCTGCTGGCTGCAGCAGGGAACTCTAATAGCTCCTACCTGATAGTGTTGCACTTAATTTTTAGGTTGCTTTCAACCTAATTTTCCAGGGTGGAAGCAGGATTTTCAATTGCCTGAATAACAGGAGAAGGGAGAAGAGTCCCTGCTAGAGGACACCAGGAGCCCGAGAGCTCCACTGTTAACACACACTCAGTTATTCTCGTTTAGTTATTCTCACTTAGCCCTCATGATCATGCCATGGAGGAAGGGGTTAAGCCCTAATACTCAATGCTGATAATTTGGAAGAGATTATAAGACTGTTTTCTGGGCCAAGAGCCAGTGGAGTTTTCTGCCCCTGAGATGCTGCTCTTCCCTTGTCCCCTTGGAGAAGGGGACAAGGAGAGAGACCACAGGGTGTACAAGATCCAGCTTCCCACCACAAAGCTGAAAGGAGCCCCAAGGTGCAGAGCTGAGACTTACCTGACCTAAGACATAGTCCTTGAACCTCCAGCATCCAAATAAAACTGACTCCTGCTGCAGGAGTTGCCCGGAGCTTTGCTTTCCAGAGGTTGGAAGTGCTGAGAGCACCCTCGGATGGTGCTGGTAGGTCCAAAGCCAATCTGTATTGTTGAAAATACATTACCCCGCTTTAAGACTAGTCTGGGCCTGCTTCACCATGGGCAGAGGTAGTTAAGAACCCCAGGGTCCCTAACATGTTGTCAAAAAGAACAAAGTGAGTCCCAACGTTGGCATTTAGAAGCAATACAGCTCCCATGGCCCGGGAACAATTATTTTCCTGGAAAGGTGCTTCGTGTTGACGCGGCTAATCTTGCAGAGAGCGATTAGTGCCATGGCAAGGACTTTTTACTGTCCGGGCTGGCCCATCCTACGCTTGATGGAGTCGGTGCTTTAGCTGATCATGCAAGCTCTGAGCTCCCAGAAGATACAAGGGAAACACTGACCCCACAAGCAAGTTTTTGACTAACATGTTTTCCTCTGTTCCAGCAATGTGCCCGCAGCTGGGAACTGTGCTTGAATCCAACACAGTTGCTTGTTGGCCGTGGACTTTCTTGCAGTTTAAACATAGCTCAGGTATGTTCAGGAGATGCAACACCTTCATGTGGATATAAACAGATTATAAGCAAACCTACATAAAAGTCTAGGGTCGTTTTAACCCTGGGATAAACAGAGCTCACAGAAATTGGTCCCGTCGGTACCTGCTGACCCGTTTCAGTCAAAATGAGCTGGCTTAGCAGAGATCTGGTATTTAAACCGTTGTGGTTGATAGGGCTTATATTGACTGATGCCGATTAAGGGGCGCTCACGTGAGCGGGCGTGTAGGAGTAAATAGTGTGAGAGAGATGAGGGTGGTGAAGAGTCAGCAGGGGCACTGACAGCCAGAGCTTCCTGCAAGCACTAAGGCTAAGTCAGAACATGATGGTGTCCCCATGGTCTTCATCTCCTAAATCATCTTCAGCTGCTTTTGGGGAGAGCTTGGGGTTTTGTTGCCGCCGTAGCGTGTGCGTCTTAAATAGGAATAAGCGCGAGGCTGCGGACATGTGTTGGGGCTGCAGCTCTGTCTGCTAAAGAGCTTAACGTTCCCCGCTGATTTTTGGACTTGGCCACTCTCAGACAGTGTCAACAGATGGGCAGAAGTTACGAGGCCATTTCTTAAAGATTCCTGGAAATCTGTTGGGTACGGAGAAGCAGCCTGATTAACTCCTTGGAAGTGCAGAGAGTTGTGGAAAAACAGAGGGTGACAGAGCACTGGGCAGGTTGTGTGGAGAGATTGTGGAGTCTCCATCATTGGAGATGTTCAGAAACCGTCTTGACAGTCCTTGGCAATGTGCTCTAGGAGACCGTGCTTGAGCAAGGGATGTTGGAGCAGATGGTCTCCAGAAGTGCCCTCCAACCTCAACCATTTTGTGTTTGTAACCTCTTCTCCTGATGGGAATTCAAGAGGTGGCTCATGACTGGTTGGCTTCTGTGCCTCCAGCATAGGCATAGCCAGAGCGTGGGACACCCCTTGTCCACGTAGCAGGTCTAACGCAGGGCAATATGGTAAATTTGGACATTAGCATGATTGGAACCCAGCTGAGTGCTTGGAAGGGACTCATCTACTGAGGTTACTGCTCGTCGAATGTGCGTCAGGTTCAGGAAGTCCCCTACACTGAAGGCAGGGGCAAGTGCAGTAGGAAGCATTTTGTGTTCACCCTGTTCTTGCCCGCCCTTGAAGTCTGCTCTTGAAGTTGGTTCTGCTGGTCTGTATCTCTGGAGGGTCAGACCTTAGCCCATATCAACAAAAGCTACAAATCCTTTCTGAGGAGGAATGTTGGGGAGTTAAAGAATAAGAAAATAGGGAGAAAACCAAAGGGTTTTGAAGACAATAAATACGAAATGGGGAAAGGGTGAAGGTTAAAGCATTTAAAATGAGAAAACCAGGCATGGAGGACGCAGAGCAAAGCACTTGACAGTGGCCACCATTCCATGATTGCATCCGGAGAGTCCATGGACCTTGTCTCCTGGTGCTGTGCAGGCGACAATACAGGATGGAGCTATGGAAGCAGGTGCTGCTGCAGTTGGTGAGATTTCTTAGACAAAAAAGGCCCTCTGGGAACTGTGGACTGTTGAATCAACTTGGAGAACAAGCTGACCTCACTCCTCTGCATGAGGAGGAGTCCCCACATGTTGTGTTTGGCTGAGAAAGAAAGAAATGAAGTAAAGCGTGAGCCCAGATGTGTTTCTGAGGAGTGGTTTGGAGGTACTGGTTGGATGTCTTCCAACCTGCCTGGAAACTGGTTGGGATAGTTGGGAGGTTCCAGGCATAGGGCCCCATCAAGGAATTCTTTGGGCCCAAAGACTGAGGATGAACAGAGAAATAGTCCTGTTCTTTACTGAGGAGATTACAGGAACCTGAGAGGTACTGAAGGTGAGAGAGGAAACTGGGAGATATCCCACGTTTCCAAGGGCTGCAGGAAGGAATTGGACCCCGAGAGGATGGGCAAAGAGCAGGTCATGTGTTTGCATGGGACTTGGAGAAGACCTAAGGGCCTTGAAGGGCTGTGGATGGAGTGCGGGAGCTGCAGGAAACATCGGAAGGACCCGAGGTTTAGTCTTTCATCCTTGGGATACCCTGGCCCTTTGCAAAACCGTTTCTTATAAGGCAGAGAAGCGTTACTTTATTGTTTGAGTTGCTCAGTTATCTGCTGCCCAATGAATTCCTGGAGATGTGGAAACCCCCGAATGCCAAAGGGAACCGCGCTGCCCCGGCTGTTGGTGAGATATTATGTGACCCTCAACTTATTTTTTCTTTTTGATAATTATAGCCAGAGCAGTCGTAAATCATGAGTTATGTAATTTTCTGCTCAGAATTTGGGCCAGCTTGCTCTATAAGCCAGGCACTTTCATCTCTCTCCGTTTTTCTTTTCCCTCTTGTTTTCCTTCCTATTTGTCTTTCCAACTGCAAGCCGAACTTTCCTGTTACTCCGAGGACTCCTCATTTTCCAAGGATTTGGCTTTATAGCCCAGATAGTCGCCTTTGACAGGAGCTTTGACTTTACGTGCACGGAACTGCTCCGAGCAGGCACCGAGCCGCTTCCAGCTGCGTTTTGCCGGTGCCGGATGCGACAATCCACACGAGTCAGTTAATGGAGAAAAACTCCATCCCGGGAGCGCAGCAAACACGGCTTGGGTTGCATTGGCCTCCGCTTGGCAACCCTCAACACGAGATGGCCAAAGCCTGGGAAGGAGGGGGATCTTCCTTGGGGTCCCCCAGGGCTCGGCCCGCGGCCGTGCCGGGCTCGCTGGCCGCGCCGGGCGGCTCGCAGCACGTTCCTCAGGAATGCAGTGACCCCATTCCTCGGGGATACAATTTGAGCAATGACATAATCCCTGGAGCAAGTGAGGAGCCGTTAGCGGGTTCTTGCTTACGGCAGTTGGTGGAGCGGAGCTGCCCGGCCCGGGATTCTGCTCATTCCAGGGTATTTTCTCATGCTCCGGACACTAACAGGTGGCCCCTGCGCCTGGGGCTATGGGTGGGGGGGGAATTTTGCTTTAAATCACTCGGTGCCTCAACTGGCTTCTACCCTTCATCTGAATTATAGTGCTGGCTCCAGAATGGGCTGCAAAAATGTTCTTAATACCAGCTCTGGTTCAAGAGCGGCAGGAGAACGATGTTCTGGAGCCCCGTGGTGCCGGTCAGCGCTCCAAAACGGGGCCGCATTCTCCCCCCAGGGAAAGAGGAGAAGGAGGATTCATGTGAATTGGAAAGCAAAGCACCTAGAGATGCTCCAGAGTTGCTTCCTGGGGTGTCTCCTTCTACCTGGCTGAAGGGCAAAGCCAGGTGATGTCCTCATCCCTCCCAAAATAGCCTGTCCCAATTATATCCGTTGCGTTTTCTTGTCGGTGGATGCGGTCCCGCTTGTGCAGGTCTCTCTGCTGTCCCTGACCCTTGGCTTGGTGGGGTTTGGTGCTGAGCGCTGGGATGGGACAGGACCCCGGCTGCCGTGATGGGATCACAGAATGGTTAAGGGTGGAAGGGACCTCTAGAGATCATCTAGTCCAACATTCCTGCTCAAGCAGGCACACCTACAGCATGTGGCACAGGGCGGCATCCAGGTGGGTTTTGAAGACCTCCAGAGAAGGAGACTCCACAACCTCCCTGGGCAGCCTGTTCCACTGCTCTGTCACCCGCACAGTAAAGTAGTTATTCCTCATATGGAGATGGAACTTCTTGTTTCAGTTTACACCCATTGCCCCTTGTCCTATCACTGACCACCACTGAGAAGAGCTTGACCCCATCCTCCCTACATCCCCTCTTCATGTACTTATACATATTAATCAGATCCTCTCTCAGCCTTCTCTTCTCCAAAGGAAACAGGCCCAACTCACTCGGCTTCTCACATGAAAAATGTTCCAGTCCCTTCATCATCTTGGTTGCCCTCCGCTGGACCCTCTCTAGAAGCTCCACCTCCCTCCTGTACTGGATCCTTGGTTGTCTTTGCTCTTGGTGGAGAATGGTAGATCTTGTTTCTCAGGTCTTATTTTTGGTGGGATCTCAAAGGAATTTTACGCAGAGTAGAAGCAGAGGTAGAGCTGGATGGAAGGAGCATCTTCTCCTGCTGTTGACCCTGGTGTATTGTTAGTGACAAGTATTATTTTTGCTGTTAAAAAGGAGCAACAAGGAAACCTGTTCTGGGGCCTAAACACAAGGATCTACTCCTGGTGGGATCTCGGACAAGTTGCTCTGTGCCCAATTTTAGGGTATTTTGGTCCACTGGTCTTGGCTTCAACTTCTCCTTAGGCTTAAGGTTCAGCTTAGTCACTTTTTCAGCAACATGGTCAGTACATGGAGATGAAGCCTGGAGGTCCTGCATGCAATCCCTATGGCAGTGACTTTGAGCACCTTGGAGTAATTCCCAGACAGGACGCTCCTTGCCTCTGCATGTGGGTGAAGTTTGGTTTGTAGGCTTTTATTGGGAATTTTTAGTGCATAACAAATTGAATCCAAACGGATCTTGCTTTGACTCTGCAAGGTCCCTTGAAAGCTCAATTTTGAGGTCCTTTGAAACCTGCTGTTACTAATCTGGGCCTTTACTCAGGGTTTAAATCACAGCAGTGATATCCCTGGGGTTTCAGGGGATTGCTTTGCTTCCTGGGGCTGATTCCAGGTGCTTCCTGAAGCAAGGTCCAAATCATGCAGTTTGGATCCACTTGGTGTAGTCAGGGACACAGAGGAGGTGACATGGGTGAGCTCTGGCTGGGAACACAAGCTCTGCCCATTCCTGATGGTCCTCATGGGCGCTTCTCTCTTTGGTCTTCACCTGGAAGCTTCTGCCTCTTCTTTGGCCTTTATGAGATGAAAAACAAGGGCAGTGAAGGCTACACCAACATTTTGTTCCCCTCATCTATGTTTCTTCTGGTGGTGCTTGGGTGGCCGGCACATCCCAACTACTCAAGTTGTATTGTCGGCATATCTCGTTCCCCTTCAGTTTTTTGGATTCTATTGCAATTGCGGAGCAGAGATGTGGAAAGCAGAGGCTGGCTTGGTGGATTCTCAAGTGTATACGGGGAGGACTTTGTGGTTTTAACCTGTGAAGTTACAGGATGCGAACAGATACGGTGGATTTGGGAGGGTGTTGCAACCCTGCCAGAGGGTAGACCTGCTGCCTGATCTCTATATTTTCCTGTTTCTGTGTTTTCCTGTGTTGATGGGTGATGTTTTCCTTAGTTTACATCCTGTGAGGAATGAAGAAATCTGAAGAGCGTCAGACACTGCTGTCTTTTTGGGATGAACTTTGTATTCCTGGATGCGTCTTCTGTGCTCGAGCCGGAGAGCGGCCGTCAGGGCCACCACTTTCCTGCCTATCTTGAATCAGTTGAATCTCGTGCTGGATCTGACAGCAGAAAACCATCGAGGAATAGCCCAGGTTGCTCTATCCACTTGTATTTTGGATGATGTAGAGCCAGGAGATTTTTCCCCCTGGAAACTTGGGAGTTGTGCAGAGGGCTCAGCGAAGATCCGCAGCAAAAATCCACGGCAAAAGCACCTGCTCGGGCCGCATCCTTCCTACCTCTTCTGTTCTCCATCCCTCGGGTCCATATATAACGGCAAATGCCTCTTGTAAGTGATGAAAATTGCCAATTAACCGCCTGGGAGCGGGCTCGGGAGGGCCAGCTGCGAGCGTGGCGTTGCTCGCAGACCGTTTTTGCGCCGTAACCCTATCCGCGTCCCGCTCCGCCACGCCGCACGGGAGAGAGCGGCAGCGGAGCGAGCCGGGAGCCCGGGAATGGGGCCCAAAGAGAAACATTAACCGCGGGGTTATTCTGGTGCACAAGGGCAATCTTTACTTGCCTTGGCTCGAGGCAGCCCTCGCGTTTCTGGAGGCCCCGCGGGAGCCTGCGGTCCGGCATGCGACTCACGCCAGGCACGTCGGCCTCCTCGCTGCAGCTTTGGGGAGCTGCTTGCGCCACTCGCAAGTGCCCATCCCATTTTAAGGGGCAATTTGGACGCCTAGAATTGATGGAATTGGCACCTGAGAGTTGGATTCAAATTAAATTAAAAACCCCCTGGGCTCGACGCTTTGGGATGTGGCGCTTTGGGACTTGGAGCTCCGGGCTCTCGAGGTGGAAAACTGGATTTGAGGGCTGATCTCCTACCATGGGAATTTTTGCTTCCGCGATCTCATCCCAAGTATTGTGTGTGTTGCTGCTTGGCTGAGGTGCCTCTCAGTGTCCTGACCCCCGTCTTGCCCCATCTGTGTAGGCTGTGATGGGTGGTTAGTTGTAGGAGGTGTGATGTGCAGCCCAGTGCTGAAGAACAGCCTTTTAGTCCTTGCTTTGCATGCAGAAGGTGCCGTTTCCATCACGTTTTGTCACCCTGGAAGTTAGGGCTTTACGGGGTGCCTCCATACGTGACCAGGCTTGAGAAGGGATGGTGGGAAGAGCATCCAGGCATCTTGGCTTCTACTCTCTGCGCCCCACTTCTGCGGATGCCCCACCTTGGAACGAGCTTTGTCATCAGAACAGGTGCTCTGGAGAGATCCAGAGGTGTCTTCATGTCTTATTCCCCTACCTAGGAACACAAATCTTCCCCCCACACACATTCTTTAGACTTTGTATGCCGAAATATTTTCTAAAAATCTCTGTTTTCATGCCTAGATTTTCCCGTTTTCCCCCCTGGAAGCCAAAACCCAACGTCTTCCCACCTGTTTTCCGCTGTGCCACGCAGCCTCCCTCTCGCGGCAGTTCCCTCTGTGGGGTGTGATGTGGCTGCCACTGTGTGGCCTGAGAAAAGGAATTTTCACTGCTGTTCTTTAGGTTTTTTCCCCCAGGAGGCAGGTAAATTGGGCAGAGAGTGACCCAAAGTGGGCAACTTTTGCCAAATGAGCTGCTCCTCTGCGTTTGTCCCCTTTTTCTTGCACCTCCCCTAATTCGAATCCTTCTCAGTCCCTCAGCCCCAAACCCTGCTGACCTCTTTCTTGTTTAAAGACCCCCGTGACAGTCCCCATGTGGCAAAGGACAAGGACTTAACCTAAAAGTTTGATCCTAGTGGCTTATCCACGTGTCTTTGCCCATCGCTTCCCTCCAGCCAAGCCCAGCTGCATCACGTTGGATGAAGGTGACAAATAGTTGTGATTGTTCCTAAAATATTCCATGATTTTTTAGCAACTTCAGGTGAGCAGAGTGCTGGCAGTTACCCCTTTTTGCGGGATCTGCTCTGCAGTCACCCCCAAAATATCAATATTTGCACCTTAATTCCTATAAGTAAACCAGGGCAACATTAATCTGTATCCCTGGATATCTTGCGGATATTTTGGGGGGATTTAATGATATTTTTTTGTTCCCTGCTTTATTTGTCTGGCCGTAACGTTGCTGTTGGGAAGTCTTGCACTGTTGATCACTGTTGATCACCGTTGATTCCCGAGACGCAATTTTCCAACAAACCGCTCAGTTTTCCGGCTCTCTTTCCATTGGGAGCCGCCACTGCTGCTGTGTATCCGAGGTGTCCGAGCACGGAAGTGCCCAAAACAGCACGGCACCTTCGGCAAGAGCTCACCCAGTAAGTAAGACACTCGGTGCCTCGCGGAGTAATGGAGTGGAAATGAACTCAGCGCCGCGGGGGGAGCGCGCGGCCGGCGGCAGCCCCGCGCCGCCGAGATTGATGGACTCTGCTGACGGCGGGTACCCAACACGACCGGCTCGCTTTGGAGAGCAATTAATCTCGGGATTTGGTAATCCGTCATCCCCTCGCGCTCCCTAAGAGGTGGCGGGCGCCGGAGGAAAAAGCTTCCTCGTTGTGAGTTTTTCGGCCTCGATGTCCTCCCCGTGTCTCCAGCCCGACACGGTTGCAGAGGCGTCTTCCCACTCCGGAGTGGAGGGATTCGCTTCCAGGGTGGAATGCAGCGAGCGGGCAACGTTAAATGCCTGGAAACCTCTTTAGGAGGAAGTCAGAAAGCACAAACATGATTGAAATGATAAAATAAGTAAATAAAAATAAAGCTCTGCGGGGTTGAACCGGAGTTACCTTTTAATCCACATTCACGGCATCACCAGAGATGAAGCATCTTTAAAACTAGTCTTAAGGGTTCCCCGTGCACCATGTAAGGGAATTAAGGCCAAGCTGCTGCAGACACGGGAGTCTCGGAGGTCTCGTAGATGCGCTCCTTCGTATGGGCTCGTGCCCTCCTCGTGTTTGTGGAAATAAATACTCTGGGAGCATGATGGGCTTTGAGGGTGGTAAATGTTTCTATAGGTCGGCATCAAATATAGTGCCAATTACCGAGTGCTGCGTTACTAACGGCGTCCTGGCTTGTTATAAATTTCCATGGAGCTAAATATTGATATTCCGCTTGTGCTTTATTGATGGGCGCTCTCTCAGGCTGCCACGTTGCTCCCCTGGTTTTATGAATATGAAAAATCAAAGGCAGTTTATGATTTTTCTTTTTTAAATAGCCCTGAGCAACTGGCTGGGTTGCCCTACATCCGAGCCCACCTGTGTTAGTTGAGACCAGGAGCTCATGGTCTGCGCCGCTTGCGGTCAATGAGGAACTCTCCATCCTGGAGAAAGGTAGTGAATCAATGGGAGCTGAGGGCAATGCAGGACCAGATTGGGAGCAGTGTCATGAGCTGCAGGGAGAAGTTTTTGAGACCTGAAGGGGCCTGGGATAACCTTTTTCCCTCTGGAAGCAGCGTTGAGAACTCAGAATCACAGAATGGTTGAGGTTGGAAGGGATCTCTAGAGATCATCTAGTCCAACCCCCCTGCTCCAGCAGGGACACCCAGAGCACGGGGCACCTGGTCACATCCAGATGGATTTTGAAGACCTCCAGAGAAGGAGACTCCTCAGGGACCTGGGGTTGAATCATCCTTTCCTCTGTCCAAAAGGAGCTGCTGGAGGGGTGATGGCTCCTAGGGAAGATGCTGCTCCTTGGGCTTCTCTTCCCTGCATCCAGAGACCTCCCTGCTGCACCTGGGACTTGCTGAGGCCCATCAAGAGAGGAGCATCTCTGAGAAGCACTTTGGTTTTACCAATTCTGGAGGAAGACTTAACTGAATTTCTTCTGTTACGTAGGTTTAACTTTCTCTGAATGGGCATTTGTCCAAGGGCTAGTCTTGGCTTGGCCAGACTTCAGAGACTGAGCGCAATGGAGGCCCAACCCATAGGGTCACAGCCCTTCCACTACCATGGAGTTGGCTGCCCTTCTCCTGCTGTTGGCTGCTTTGACTTCCAGGTGGGTCTGTTTGGCTCTTGCTCCTTCTACAAGCAAGTGGCAAAGCCCAACACTGGGCTTTGCACAGGACAACGCTGTGCACTGCCTTCACCCGCATCCATGTGTTCTTTCGACTGCTGTCTTCCATATTCCCAAATATGAGAGTGTCTCTTTGAGCTCCCTTTGCGGTGGCAGAGTCAGCTTTTTCGGGGGGGAGTTAATTGTTATAATTGCTTTAAAAGCCTGGCTCGCAGCACGAGGACTAGGTGGACGCGCTGGGTTGGGTTTTATTGTACGACCTGGCTCCTGCTGAAGTTGTTTTTTTGTTTTGCTGAAGGCTTCTCCCGAGCTGCTGAATCAAGCAAATGGCTTGATGGGCTAACATCTTCTCCGCTACCTTCTGTTCAGACCCTGGAGCCCCATTTGCCGCGGAAAAGTTGTGTTTCTTGGAAGGCAGCTTGTTTTAAAGGAGCTTTCCAGCAAACGCTTGAGAGAGCTCGTGTCGGCAGCTGTGTTTGCAGCCCCGATCAGGGCAGAAATTGCTGCCTGCTCGTGCTTGTCATCTTTGGGCATGACCTGGAGAAGACTTTACGTTGCTCTATCTTGACCGTAGCAAGTGTGACTTGATTTAGTGCTTAGAAGCATTGGATGGTGTGGACTGGCTGTGTCCTGCCTGGAAGATGTTCAGATGCTGGTGGTGGCTTGTGGAGATGGAGTCCCAACCTGGATGATTCCTTGAGCTCCTGTAAGACCTGCAGGCCTGGAAGCAGGTCAATGCTTCTCTCTTGGAGATGACACCTTCTCCGTGCTGTTGCTTAGCAGCTTTAACTTGATTTTTTGCAATGGTGGCTTTGCCAGAAGGTCATGGTGCTTGGCCGAGCTGTCCTGTGCAGAAGGGCTAAGGGAGGGGAACAGAAATAATCAAGCATCAGGCTGAAATTAATGCCTGCTGCCCACAGAGACTAATTAAGGAGAGCTGCAGCTGTGTTTGGGAGCTGCTGGCGGGGCTGGCGCGGGCAGCGCGTGCCAGAGGAGCTCTCAGTGGGTGAAACGTTAGGAGATCACAGAATCACAGAATGGTTAGGGTTGGAAGGGACCTCTAGAGATCATCCAGTCCAACCCCCCTACTCCAGCAGGGACACCTAGGGCATGTGGCACAGGGTGGCATCCAGGTGGGTTTTGAAGACCTCCAAAGAAGGAGACTCCAAGGAGAGGCATCTGCTAATGTTAGGAGATGCATTTGCTGCGCTTGCTTGAAGTCCAGGGCAAGCGAACATGCCTGAGCTGGACTTAATAACAGACTGTTCCCAACTCTGACTCGTTTTGTCATCATTCCTTGGCTCTTTTGTGGGTTTGTAGAGGTCACCCTTTGAGCATCGCTAATGGCTTTGGCAGCAGCTTCTCCTAACCTGGCCATTCCCTTGTGTCCGTCGTTGCCTTCTCCCCAGGTGTAACTCCTGCTGACCTTAGCCAACCTGCAAGGAGAAGAGAGAGTGTGGAGATGAAATCCTTTCATCTAAGGCTTAAGTTTTGGTCCTGTGTCCTTTTGTCCACATAAGCATCATCCTTTTGAGGAGCATCTCACGTAGACCCAGCATCTGAACTGAGTCAGGCCTTTGTTGGGACACCCAGGATAACCAGTTAGCGACCTGCTTGAAATCATCTGTTGTTTAAAAACTGTCCCATTTGAAGGATGTGCAAAAGATGCTGTATAAAGAGGGGAGCAGCGTTTGGGAAGTGTTTGCTGGGAACACACAACCCCAACATGCCTTAAAATGCCATGTGCTCCATTTCCTTCATTTTACCTCCTCCTTTTGAATCTTCTGGGTTTTTACCTACTTAACCATCTTGTTTTACGTTACGCTGTGAACATTTTATGCATAGGGGATATAAAAAATGTAACATCTACTTCTCCATGACTGTAGGTCACACAGTGCTGCTGTAGAAGAAGTTATAAGGATACTTCATAAGACACCTCTGTCTGCTTCTGTAGGAACCTCACCTGAAACCTCTTATTTCTTGGCTTCAAAACCAAGGAGCAGCGTGAGGTTTGTGCTACTAAATTAGATTGTGAAGTTGGGAAGTCTGGCCCGGCGCCTGATGCTGCTGAGGACTAACGTGGAAGTTTGGTGGGTGCTAATGATGTGCAGAGCTAGGCACCACGTCCAACTCTTCCCCCTCCTTCACTGCGCTGCCTCGTGGCAGGCGTACAGCCCCTATAGCGTCGGGGGATTATGGTTTTATGGCTTGCACGTGGGCTTTACTGTGAGCTTCTGCTTCTTTTTATAGAGCTACTATTCTCAGGGTGGTTCGGAGAGGGGGTTTCTGACCTTTGAGCGAATTGCACGGACTTCCCTTGCCTCTTGGTCTCGTCAAAGCACTGAGAGCCACATGAGAGTGGTCTACGTGTGGCCTGCAAAGAGGAGCCCCTTTGGGTTAGCTTTAACCCCGTGCAGAAAGGAGACTTGGCGTGGGGAGATTTGGATCTCGAGCTGCTGGCGATAAATCGAAAATAGATACGGAGGGTGAGGTGGAAAATAAACAGAGAGGAGCGTGCGAATGCGAAGGAACCTCAGCAGTGACGCCTTTTACTAGCTCAGCACTAATTAGTTTTGTGGGCCTGTGCAAGCGTTAATTAAGCTGCCACCACCTGCAAGGTAGGTAAGGAGGGAGGAGACTGTTTTACACCCGCAAGTACCAATGAGGCTGCTCAGCAGGATCCTCAACCTGTTGAGCAGTGTCACCACGTGGGTACTAGGTGAGGAAGGACCTTGGGATGCCAGAAGGGGAGAAGGTGCATCTCCATAAACACCATTTTTCATAACTGAACAAAACGGGCCAGCTGAGAGACAGCTGTGTTGTGAGGCCACGAGGGTTTTCAGGGAGCCGTTCCAGAGCCGTTATATTTATGACCTGTTGGCAAGGTCGGGTTTCACCGTGACCACAAACAGTCTAGTTTTGTTTATAATTAAAACCACGCTCACTTTGCACTGGTACGGGATGCTGGAGCGACAGCTTGGCACCCCGGCGAGGGTGCCAAGATCTGTGCTGCTCAATGAAAAGGAATCTCGGAGATAACGTTACAAGGAGTTGGAGAGTTGTTTGAAAGAGGAGCCCAAGAAGGAAAGAAACTCAAGTTTTGCGGGAGAGCTCTTGCTGGAAGCATCCTTGGGTTTGTCCTTACGACATTCCTGTTAAATCTCCTCTGGAAATGGAGGCGTTTAGGGAAGTGATTGAGGCTGCGGTGGAGTCTTGCAGGAGATGTTGGGGTCGAGGGATCCATAGATGCCTTGATTGGGGTGGAATTCAGACCTAAACAGGCTGTAATGGTCTTCTCTGTTCAACATGAACCTGCCTTTGGGGTGTAGATCTGCAGCACAGGTCCTTCTAAGGCAACTGGACCACATCCATTGGGACCGAGTGACACCTGGCAGCCAACACGTCACCTCTTCGCATCACCTAGACAGGCTGCAAGAGGGTCTCCTGCCCCAAAGACCTGAGACCACCTGTAACAACCGTGGTGAAAGGGACAAGGATACAAGAAATGCCCCCAAAACCCAACCTGTTAGACTGATATGTACCAAGGAGAAAGGAGGGGGCTTTCTTAGGAAGGTCTGGAGACCCAAAATAACAGCACCACGAACTGGGGCAGTTGTTTTTGCTGGAACAGCTTGGTAATAGTAGGAGGTTGGTCTGGGAATGTGGAGGGTGTCAGCCCTGCCACGGTGTCGGGTTGTTGTTTATGAGAATTTGCACTTGAAGCCAAGTTTCTCTTCTGACTTTCTGGGTGAACCTGGTAGTGTTAAAACTTGGAGAGTGGAATTTTTGAACGCTCTCGAGGGCACCTCTTGGGACAAGGGTTGTTCACGCTGCTTCTCTCAAATCCTTTAGGAAACCACAGTTGGACTTGCTGGTGGACTGTCATGAACCTGTAGATAGTCCTTGCCTTTGTCTTGAGCGTCTTATTGGATTTCAGAATTTGGAAAAATGAGGCCAACAGTTGCAGAACGAACAGGAACCCAACAATGAGCTAGTGGGTGCCCTAAGCTGCACCATGGAGTCACTTCTCTCCAAAAAACTGAGGAAAAGCCAAGTCCTCCTACCTTATGCATGGAAGGAGAGTGATGTGAGTGCCTTTCTGGGTCAGTAATTAAGCTGTTCCTCTAATTACTTATTAGAGCAAGAGGTTTGAGAGCAGTACTTAGAGCTGAAAAGGGGACCTGGCAATTTTATCTGTGGTTCTTGGAGGTTCTTCTTGTTGGCACCTTTATTGGTGGTATTTCTGGCTCTGCTTTCATTTCTTTTCCTGGATTGAATGTTCATGACCCTGGGAAGCTGACACCTTGGGCTTCTCTCCTTGTGACCTTTCCTTAAATGCGGTAATGAAATAGCAAAGAAGGAAGGGCTTTAAGGAAAGACTCTTTGAGCTGAAATGATCTTCATTTATTGATTTTTACCAACCTTAGGAGAAAGTACTGTCCCTTTCCTCTGAAATGGGCCAGTATTTCTCAATGTGCTTCTACTCTGTGTAGGGACACCCCAACAGTGCAGACAGAACAGAAGATACAGTTTCTATGGCATCTTTTTCTTGCCTTTTTTTTTACTTTTGGTTAAGAAAAAAGAATTGAAGATCATCTCTTGAAGTTGATGCTACTTCTCTGCTGGGCTCAATGGAGCCAGCTATATTAGCCTGCTGCAGTCGACCGTGCTATTTCACAACTCTTCAACACGTGCTGAAACACCTCTGGGTAAGGTGGAAAGACTTGATAGAAACATGGGTCCAACTCACACTTACTAAAATCAGTACAGGAGGTACTTACACCGCTGTCTCTGGGACTGAGCAGAAGAAACTCATGCTCCGTGACTGCAACAAGTCATTGTTCTTTGTAAAGGAAAAAAGTTGTATTCATCCTTCTCGTCTTGCTGCTTAAGAAACTCCCATAGCTACTTCTACTCTGGTCTCTCCTTCTTTAATGGACACCTGTGTGGAGAGCAAGTAGGTTGCTCTTCACCTCAGATTCACCCTCCCTTGGTCATCAAGACCTTCCAGTCATACCTGTTGTGGGGTCAGTGCGGACCCTCATGATGTTGTGGTCGAGGATGGTGTTTGGGGGCACTACTGGCCCATCATAGAGCTCAGTCCCATTTCCTCACATGGTAGTCTGGGAACCACTGCCTCGCTGTGACTCTACTGGGTATTATTAGAAGTGATGTGGTCACATCTAAGCCACAGAAACTTCTCTTGGCATTTGAGCACTATTCAATGTAAAAATATCCCCCCGAGGAGAGAGGGGGAAGCACGGATGCTTGGGTGGTGAAAGGAGACCTGGATCTAGAGGCGGTTACAGCTTGGGATTTGTGCTGGGGAGTTTCCAATGCCTTCACGTTGTGAACCTGGCCCCTCGCCTTGCAGGAGCAGGGAGTTACGTAGGTCATGGTTGATCCTGAGAGGATTTATTTCTAGAAGGAGGTTGGGTGGTAGTTGTTTTCTCCAACAGAAACGTGTATTTGATAGCAAGCGAGTGCATGAGCCCGTTTTCCTCGCGACTACCCCAACGCCGTGCTGTACTGTCAATGAAAAGATTACCTGACAAGCTAGAAAGGAAAATGAAAATTTATCAGATATTACCACTGATACCTGATCTGGTCTAGAATTGCTTGTCAAACTTGGAGGCAGGGAGACTGAGATTTCTTGTTCTCCTTTCCTTTTCCCATGCTGACATCCCTTGGCAATCCCAAGGATGGGAAGTGGGAACTTCTCCTTTACTCTTCTTCCTGCAAAGGGCCCTTTACATGGAGCAAACCCAAGATGTCCATCTCTGATGCAGGTTTTTGGCTTGTTTGGTTGCATTTAGGACCTAGTTGTGTTTGTTCCTACAGATCTGACCGCCTTGATGGGATGGTGATTAGGGCTTGGGTGTCTTTTGGTGCCATCTAACCACATTGATACAGAGCTGCTGGGTCCTTTTTCTTCTAATGCAGATGAGGTCATAGTCTTTGGGGATGTGGAAGAAGAGGTTTTGGGGCAAACTCACCCCTTGTATCACCCAAGTGGGGAAATACAAGCAAATAAACCACATGTACTGATATTTGGTATACTTTATATCAAAAATACTTGTTTTTAATACTTTTTTGATATTTGATGTAGGGAAAGAACAGCAAACAAAAACCAACTAAAAAAAACCCTTATTTTTTGTAACTTAATGGATGTTTGATTATATAAATGAGCTCTTTTTAGAAAAATATCACTGATCTGTTGGAGGCTTGTTCAAACAAAGGGATTTTCCCCAAGTAAACTAAACTTTCTTGGAAAGAGAGTGCAAAAACTGGCTGTGATCTGGTGTTGTGCGTGTGTTGTTGTGATCTGCTTGGTGACTATCCCAGCAGAGGTGCCAGGAGAGATGAGGAAGCACTACAGCAACCTAGATTTGGCCTTTGGGAGAGCTCTTCTCTAAGGGTTCTCCTTCTCCAGCCTGAGCTTTGCTTGGCTCAGCTGAGGGCCTCCTTCCCTCAGTCTCTCTCTCTTCCCTTTCCATTGATCTTCATGGCTCCAAAGCTGCTGTATTAAATGGAAATAGGTAAGGTTGACAAGTATTTAAAAGGAAATTAAAACTTGCAGCCCTTGGCAGTGTCAGGATCCTACATGTTGCTTTCTGTTAGTAGATGTAGGCACAGAGTACTTGACATGGGCTTTGGAGGGTGACAAAGATTGGCTAGAGCCTGGCGATGAGAAGATCCCAGATTTTGATTCATTGGGTCTTCTCTCCTTGGCACTAGGAGGAAAGGGAAGGAGCTCACAGGTGATAACAGTGCACCCGGTTCACAGAATCACAGAACAGTTGAGGGTGGAAGGGACCTCTAGAGATCTAGTCCAACCCCCTGCTCCAGCAGGGACATCTGGAGCACAGGGCACCCAGTTGCATCCAGGTGGGTTTTGAAGACCTCCAGAGAAGGAGACTCCACAATCTCCCTGGACAGCCTGTTCCAGGGCTCTGTCACCCTCACAGTAAAGAAGTTCTTCCTCAGATGCAGGTGGAACTTCCTGTGTTTCAACTTACACCTATTGCCCCTTGTCCTGTCACTGGCCACCACTGAGAAGAGTTTGGACCCTTCCTCCCTACGTTTTCCCCTCAGGTTTTGTACGTGTTGATCAGATATCCCCTCTCAGCCTTCTGTTCTCCAGAGAAAAGAGGCTGAACTCATACAGTCTTTCCTTGTATGAGAGACGTTCCATTCCCTCAATCATCAGTCATCTTGGTTGCCCTCTGCTAGACTCTCTCTAGAAGCTCCACGTCCCTGTTATGCTGAGTAGCCCAGAACTGCACTCGACACTCCAGATACGGCCTCATCAGTTGGCACGGGCTTCGTCCCTTCTCCTGCTCCTCATTGAGGCCGTGTCGTGAGAGCTGCCTGTTGGGTTGACCGTCGACAATGGCTTTCTGCCAACTGAGTTCTTTGGGTCTACCATACCCATCCATGATTTCTTGGTCTACAAGCAGGAGCACCTCCCCATGAGGATGTTCCCCAAGCACTGTTGGAAGGCAGGATATTTCCAAGTGCAATCCAACCGTGGCTCCAATGCAGTTGAGTTTCCCCCTCAATGAAGCAACCTGAGAGCGACCAACCTCCAACGCCCTTGCACCTTGTTTGCTGGAATGGAGAAGTCACCTAAGCGAAGGCGCCCACTTTCCCCTTCTCTCTTCCCATCTATCTTAGGCTTTGGAGAGCCCTGGATGAAAGAAGGGGGGAAGCACAAACCTACCCACAATAATCTATAGCAACTGTCACCCAGCAAACTACTCCCATTTCATACAGATAGGTTAGGTGTCAGCCCGCGATCGATGGCCCTCGTACCATAATTATAAAAACTAGCGGGTTGTGTTGCTTGAGTGAGTTTAGGAAGAGTAGGGTCTCAATCTTTCCTCTAATAGGGCTTTGACAGTGCGCGGCGCAGAGGCTTCGTCTTAGTCTGACAGTGTTGTCATTAAACACCAGGTAGTGTGGAACAACAGGGAACACGGATTCGGAGCGCCCGGGAACACGCGGCTTTGACAGGAGTTATTTGTCATCGCGGAGCTGCCCAAACTCCGCCGACTGCAGTACGGACGGCTGCTTAAAGTGACTTATTGCCCCTGTCTGCGGCTGTGGTTGTGATTTGATAATCGGTAAATGTTTGTCAAAGATGAATTCCCTCCCCGGTGCGGCGCCGGGCCGGCGAGAAGCGAGCGGGAAGCGGTGGGTGGCAGGATGCGGCGTGGGCTGGGTGGGAGGATGACGGGAAGGGCAGGTTTCCCACGCGCTGTGCCCGTTTCCCTTTGGGATGGAGAGCTGTTCCAGCTCCAATCCTCACTTGCACGTTGGGATTGGGTGCTGGGTCTCGAAGAGGTTGCCCATGGGCATGGTCCTTGACCATGATCCGCGTCGTGCTTGCTATGAGCTCCGGAGCTACCTGGAGCTTCGCTCTAACCCTTCCGTAGGTTTCGCGGCCACTCTTTAAGGAAACTTCAAGTATATGTTTAATAAGGAGAGCAAAATCCGTATTTTTTTTTTTTGTGGCATTCATCACAGTTCCAACTTGGTGTTTTCAAGCCGTCTGCAAGGATGTTCTTCACTGATGCACCCACGCGTGATGCTAGCAACTTGGAAGCAACTTTTGTTCCGGATTGGGATGGAAATGGAGCTTGTTCTTGGCATGTTTTTATAGAAGTTTAGAAAAGAGAATTAAGCTTAACCAGTCTGCTCGCTGCAATATTTTCCCCTGTTCACATGCGGCTGGGGGAATTTATTTTCCCGGCAGCTGGAGCGGAGACTTTCTGAAGAGAGATGGGAAAAGGGAAAAGCAGCTTGGCCGTCACTTTCCTAAGTGGCTTTGACAGTGCCGGAATGCCTAATGGTTGCAAACGTCTCATTATTAATATTAAAAAAAAAGGGAAAAACGGAAGCGCCAACGCGAGGGAGATGTCGCTGCTCCCTCGCAGGCCGGCGCATCCGCCAGCCACGGATCCCTCTGCTCGTGGCCAGGCTTTCGCTGGGGGTTTCGGAGTGCTGCAACCCATCAAGAGCGAGGAAAAGTGGAGTGATTTATTAGGCTCATAAAAATGCCTACTTTGTTATTCCGCTCGTCTTGCGTGCGCAGCTTGTTAGGACGAGAGCCCCTGGCAGCTCCCGCCGCGAGGCCGGGGGGCTGCGGGCGTTTATCAGCCTCCCTCCCGCCTCCGCTGCCGCCTCCAGGCTCCTTTAGAGGAATGGCCCCGGCTCCTGGGAATGCATCAATAACCGCGCGCCGAAGGAAGCGGGAGGGAGATGCAAAAACCTCTTTTGTTATAATAATAAGGGTTGTGTTGGAACAAGGCCCAAAGCTCCGGGGACCCATCGGGGCTCTTTAGCTGCGTGGTTAGCGCGTTAACTGTGACCACCTCTTGGGGATCGCGGCGGAGGCTGCGTGACGTTGTCCTCCTTCCCCCAGCAGCGCTTTACTGGGATCTATTAATGTGTCTCTGCCTCTTGCTACGATTAAACGGGAAGCCAAGGCCCCAGGGCAGATGGTCTCATCCCAATCCTGCCCCTCGTGGCTCTGTGGGAAAAGGTGTCCGATCCATCAGCCCCGTCGCTTCTGATTTAAGCGACTGGGTAATGCTGGAAAAGGCTTTTTGTGCCTTCGAGATGAGAGGCTGCACGTTCAATGCGCAAGGCGCCTGCTGGTGAGCGTTGCACAGGGAGGGGAACATTTACCTTGATGCCAGATGCTGTCTACGGAAGGAGGACGAGCGTGTGGAGGAGCTAGGAGAGATGAGACAGATGGGTGGATTGACGGGAGAGATAGATAGGTGGATCTGAGAGGTGGAGGCAATAAATCTCCGCATTGCCAGCGTCCTCGGTGTGAACGTACGTGAGGATGCTCTTGCTTTTTAGTTGGCGAAGGGCGGTTCTGACTTCGCGGGCCCCAGGATCTTTGCTGCTCACCTCTTCCAAGTTGCAAGCTTGACCATTGAGCTGTAGAGGCCGTCCTAGAATCCATCTCTTTGTAGACATGTGGGACAGCAGCAAGGTATGTGAGGCATGGAAAAATCCAGCCCTTGGTCCATCCGACATCTCCGTGCAGAGTAGCTTGTTCTTCACCGTGGAGGTTAGAAACCTAGTCAACGGGAGATCATTTTTAAGTAAGGATCAAGCTCTTCTTTATGTTGGGTAAGCTTTGTGCCTGTCTAATGGCCTTCAAAATACGTCATCCCTGTGCAAACATAGCACTGATGTCCCCGGTGTTGTGCTTCAGTGCATGATGGGGTTGGCATGAATTGGTTTGATGGGTCCTCCCTGGTACCTGGAGAAACGTTCACCAGTAGTGGACTCTGCAAGAGGTGTGGGATGCTAAAGATGTTGAGGGCTTCTAGACAGAGTGAAGAAGATAAGTGAGGAAAAATGATATATGGAAGAACATTTGATCTTGTTGAGGATTCAGTCATCCCACCAGAAATCAGTTGGGTTTTTTTTGTTACGTAGCACCAGTGCGAAGGCGAGTGCCAGCTCCTGAAGGTCCAGGGTCCTTGTTCTCCAGGTTTGAGGCCCAGAAACATTCTTGCTGGACCAACTTAACTGGACTTGCCTGATTGCCAGACTGCTGTTGAGCAGAGAAATTAGGAGATTTTCAAGAACCGTGATGGCTTTGAAACAGATCCTGAACTACTTGGTGGAAGGGGAGCTGTGTCTCACCAGGGATGATTGGACTTCATCTGGAAAAACCCTACAATCATTCTAGTTTCCATCCTACAAAGACTTTACTCCTTCCCTCTTGCAGGTCAGCGCCATACTCCAAGTCAGACTATTGCCAAAAAAGCTCAATGAGAAGCCCTGTAGAAAAACTGTTTTTGGAAGTGTTATTGCTTGCTTTGGGTGAGTTTTTGAAACTGTCCATGATAACCTTCACAAGAAGATCCTTTCCCTGCTGTGTCCTCGTTTCCAGGAATCAGCAGTCCTGGTGATCTTACTTAAAGCCATTAATATTTGGTGTGCACATACAGTCCGTCTTCATAATATATGTGGATTTTTTGGATACCTTCCCTGCTAAAATGAGGATCTCCTTGGAGCTGCTCTCCAGCAAGTGCTCTCTCACCACCGATGAATTGCTCCATCCTTGCCTGTGTTCCGTTCAACATAAGGAATTGAGCAAAGCAGATTTGGGATCAATTCCCCAAATTTCGCCAGCTGGAGTTGTTGCCCATGATAGGAAAAGAGGAGAATCCACTTGAAAACCACCCAAAACGCTGGAGCAGCAAAGCTGGTTCTCCCGTTGTCCTCGGTGAATGTTGCCTTGCTCGGGCTCGCAGGTAGAAAGTGCTTTGCATTGGGTGCCTTTAATTCCTCTTAACTCACCGGTCGTGATCATAAACCGCCGTTTATGCTCCGGCCTAAGTAGCTACCTCCTCCCGCAAGAGCTCGGGAGCGAACGAGCGTGGAAAATTAAATTCCCCCCTCCGCCACCGAAGGCCGGTCCTTTTGGAAGCAGATTCCCGGCGCAATATAATTAACCTCTCGCTGCGCCATTCTGCGCGAACATATTGAACGTGCTCGGCGGTAATCGCCCCCCTGATACCGGCGGCTGCTTTCACACCGAATTCGTAACAGTATTACAGTAATCCCAGAGCCTTTTGTCAACTCCGGGGACTCGGCCGAGCGGGGACGCAGAACAAAAGCCGCCGGGCTGTTCCGCGCAGGAATTTTGCAGGAGTTTCCAGTGCGATGCCGAAGCGAGTCACGCCGTGTGGCTGCTGGTTAAATTTTATTCACCCGGATCAGGCTGCCTTGTTGAGGTCCTTTGCTCCTTAACGATCCCACTTAGACCCGGTGTCACCTGCGCCTGCTGCAGTGCCCGGAGTCGTGTCCCGTCTCCCCGATGGTTGTTGGCCGTTCCCATAAATTCCTGCAACCCCTCCTGGCTACATCTGGTTCAGACTTAGGGATTTTAAGTGCTAAAACAGCTTGGGATTATTCTCTTTCCTTTGAAAAACTACTGCTGTTCTTGACCTGCTTGAATGCTTTACAATTTGCAGCGTTTGGGGAAAAAGAAGCAAAAAAAAGCCATGCCTGGCACATCACGTCTTGCAATGGTTTGTAAGAGACCTGACCACATCTTATTTTGTTTTCTTTACCCTTAAAAAAGTGTAGCTTGAAACCCACGTCATTAGAGGCACCTGTTTTGCAGGTGGGAAAAATGAGATAGAAGACATGGGATTTGGGGGATTTAGCTTGCAGGATTTCTAGATTTCCCTCCTGTTTGCATGCCAGGACATCCCTTCTCTTCAGGGATGCCACAACGTCTTGCCAAGAGGAGAAATGGGAATTTTAGCAGCCTTTCCCGCACCACAGGGGTGATTCCGTATGGATGGAGAGGCTGTAAGGGCCTCCCTGGGGGATTTAAGGACACTGGGTGAAGTGAGGGCTTGGAAGCGCATCCAGATCCCGCTTTTCCAGCAGCACCAGGAGCAAAGCACCAGCTCAAGCAGCGCGGGCACCGGCTCCGGCTGATAAATGGGGCTCATATCCCGTTGGCGAATGATGCAAGCAGAATTTTTTTTCCCCCTCCTTTCCTCTCTTTTCTTTCCCCTTTGCAGTTTGTCTTCCCGTGCGGCCATAAAAGTTTTTAATTAGGAAAGCTAATGAGATCGATTAGTCATTAGGAGTGACCTGCAGGCGCGTGCGCGGGGCTGATAACGGGGGACGCCGGGGTATTGCCAGCAATAAAAGCGGCGAGGCCGGGATTGCAGCGGAACATGGGGAATGCATCCCGCGGCGGGGGGAGAAAAAGGAGAAGGAGAAAAATTGCAGCCCCAGGAGCCTGTAATGAAGGGAATTAAACCACCCGCCTATCTAAATAACATGATTATCTACACAAAACCCCTCCGCTAGCAAGTCATAATAGGAGCGAGCTCTTGGGAGAGGCGCTTTCAGGACGCTGGTAGTGCCCACGTCTCGATGCGGCACCTGGTTCCTGCCGGGGTTGAACGGGGTCCACGTGGAGCTGCCACAGCTGGAGCCTGAAAGGGGTCCGAAAAATAAAAATAACATTGGGGGGTGGATTTTAGTCATCACCTGCTTAAGGATTTTGCAAGGTCGGGGCAAAGTGGGGTGCTCAAGTCTAATGCAAAAGTTTCCAGTCTGGGAAACAGTGATTTTTTTTAAAAAAAAAAAAGGCAAAAATTAATTTGCTTTCTGTCCTTTTTTTTCCTTCCCCCTTCTTTTTCTTCCCTTGCTTTTAAAGCTCTGGACGTTGACGGGGATCCCAACGTTCGGTGGCTCGGAATGGGGTGTCTTTCTTGGCAACGCGACGTCTCCTCCTTGCTTCCCCCGTACTTGGAGCACAGGAAGCTCCATTGCCAGTGGGAGGCTAAATCTGTGGCTTTGCGAGGCCACAGCGGCAGTTTTAACTCATCGGCGGTGCAAATCCATGCTGCAAAAGGTGGATTTTTCCCTTAGGAGCTCAGTTGCAACTGGACATGCAGGAAAAAGCAGAGGGAAAAATCTGCAATGCGGTCACTGTTTTTTTTTTTTTTGCATTTAGACAGCGAGGCAGCCCCTTATTTAATATCACTTTACTTTGGAAGCAACTCTGTGCTCCCTTCTGCAACATGGGACAGGTCCAGTGTTTTCAGGGGAAATAACAATTCCAGGTTTCCCCCTGGCTCTGAACCTGGCGATAATTTTAATGAGAGTCTCCGCAAGAAACACAGCGGCCCCCTTTAAATCAGTTATAAAAGCAGAGGACTTGGGCTCAGCGTGTCGTGTCAGCTTTAATTATCTGGGCAGTTATAGCTGTATGTTATAAAAGTCGGGCAATTAGATGCGTTCCTTAAAGCCACGGAAAAAAATTGCTGGCTATCAAGCGGGACCAAACCGGAGTTGAGTGCGCGTGGGGTTTGAACTCTGCGGAAAAAGGGGGAGGAGTAAACACATCAATCCAGTTTGAATGGAGATGTTGGGGATGGAGGTGTTGTCTTGGGGGGGATCTGTTTGCTGGCTGAAGCTGGAGCAGCTGCTCTTCTCCCTAGGATGTAGTTGCATGGAACCCTTGTCCCCCTCTTCTCAACGTGCTCTCCGTTTCAGTCCCATTTTCCCCCGTTCTGCTCTCTCGTAGGGGCCAACGTGCACTTTGTCCGCAGCCCCCCGGGCAGCAAGGTGATCAAGACGCGCTATAGGATAGTGAAGAGGAACGTGGTGGCTTCCGTGGGCTCCTCATCATCCTTCACCAGCCCCGTTCCCACCTGGAAGACGAGGCGCCCTGCAACATCCAGGTAACTCTCCTGATGGTCCCACCGATGAGCCTGAGTCAGGACCAAGGATCCACTGGCTTCAAGGGCTGCACTACCCCTCTCTGTTATATTCCTGTGGTGTAAGAATCTCAAGAATGACTTAATTTCTCTATTTGTTTAGCTGCTTCTGTGCGGAATTTATTGACTTAAAGTGTAAAATCTCGTTAGTAATCACGTTAGCCCGAGCCGAGCCGGTGGCAAACAGCTTATCCCGGCCTGTTGCTCTGTATTTATTCCCCATTTGAATTAATTGTTTCCATGAACCACTTAAATTAGCTGTAAGGCAGCTGCATGAAAGCATGCGAGTCTTTCTAGACGACTTAAGGAGACTTGCTGCCTGTTTTGGAGGTAAATGAGTCTTGTTGAAGGGTCAAGCCTGCTACCAAGACCAGGCTTGCCCCCCTTTCTATAGCGTTATAATGTATATGGGTGCCAAGAAGGAGCTTATGGAAAGCATATTAGAGGCCGAGGACATCTCAGCTCCCCCAGGTTGCCAGACTTGACCCATAATTACCAATGGAGCGCGTTACCAAAGAATATTTCAGATACCAAGGCAAAATGTAGAAGTTAGGCATGACCAACGAGTGTCTTGATGACGCTGTTCAAAACTCAAGCTCAGAACTCATGGTTTTGGCCATAACTCAGATCAGGGCTGTTCCTGAGAGAAGGCTGAAAGCGGGTTATTCCACTGCTGCTCTTTCCTGGCATCCTGCTCCTCCTGCAATGCCAATTTGTCAGAGGCAGCCTGCTGGGTTAGGAGAATTTGGCTGTCCTCCAATATGGCTTTCCCTTATTTTCTTCATTTTGGTGTAATAATATCCTTCCACCTTTTATTTTCTAGTCCTCAGAGCCCCACATCTCCTCTAATTCCTCTCCAAATTGTCCATTTTGCTTTCACAAAATCCCCCAAACTCCCTTTTTCCTACTCCCTGCCCTTGCATTTACATTGAAGCAACGTAACATATGTTTGTATCTTATCTGCCAGGCAGAGTCCTGGTTTGCCCGGTGCTGTTGCACTATGATAGAGAGCCAACCCATCCAGCACTTAATTGTTCTGCTGCTTCTTTAGCCAAAATAGAAGCATGTTCTTTTTTTGTTGTGTTTGTGTTTTAAAGTATGGCTTTTGCCTCCTGAATTTACAAGTATATTACGGTGAACTCTGAAATTGTATTGCCTCTCGGAGGTTCATAATTCGCTGCTGGTAATTACAGTGCCTGGTATTTTGTGTGCAAATGAAGATTTGTTTCTCGCAGCTTGTAATCTCCTCCCGTTTGCGTCTGCGGCGCGAGGATAATCCTGGCTCTGCTTCAGGTCACTCCCCCGGCGACGGTCTCTGCTGGTGGCAGATGCTTCGAGGGCAGGGGAGAAAAGTAGGAAATGCCTTTAGAAAGGTGGTGAACGCTCACAGGTTCATGGCTTTCAGGTTAGCTCCAGGGTTATATGTAAAAGTGCTGCCATCGTTGAGTCTTGATGTGCTTTGGTGATGAATTACCCTGATAATCATGGAAGGGTTGAGGTTGGCAGGGATCTCTGGAGACCACGTAGTCCAGCTTCCTTGCTCAGAGGCACCTAAAGCTCCTTTCCAGGTGGCTTTGGGATATCTCCAAGGATGGAAACTCCACAGCCTCTCTGGGCAGCCTCTTTTGTGTCACCCTTGCAGCCAAGAAGCTTTTTCTCCTGTTCTCATGTTCATGTAACGTCCGTCTGGACGAGTTTCTCCTGGTGATGGCTTCACAATGGGCTTCTCCTCAGCCCAACCTTCCTCTCTTTACCGTTGGCCGTCTCTTTGATGTCTGATAACACCTCCAGACCCTTTGGATGACCTTAGGCATATTGTTCTCAATCCCTTATTGACCTTAAGCTCATCCTTGCTGGTCTGGGAAGCATCTCCTTTTCCTGATCCTGACCTGACAGTTCAGAGCAAATCTTGCACTAGGAGTACCCTTCATGGAGGTGTTTGCTCCTGTCTTTTCATGCTTGCAATGCCCCTTTTCCCATCGTTGCTGCGTTTGCTGCATTTTTTTCTCTTTTGTCAGGAAAAACCACAAGAAGATTGATTTTTCTCTCTGCTTTTGGTGAGGATAAACCCGCTGCTTCAGAGTCTCTCTGCATTTAACGTTTCACTCTCCAGGGCCTCCCAAAGAGAAAAAATGAGCTGGGCTGAAATCATCCAGCCCCATTATCATCCCGGTTTTATTCTTACAAGGGGAATTTGTCCCCACTTCAGGTTGGTAGAGGACGTTCTGCCGTTGGCTTTCCCAGCCGGTGAAACGTGCCGGGAGGGGAAGGGGTTTTGAGCCGCGATCGGGATTTCTCCAGAGCAGGAATCGCGCCGTCCTGCTGAGAGCCCTTGCTCACCGAGTAATTTTATCCATATTAATCTTTGACTTCATTAAATGAGGTGATTTTAGATCTTATGGCCGCTTCGGGCAAATCTTGATAAAATGCCATCAGCAAATTAAAACAATTATATTTTCAAGAAGCAATAAATCTGCGTGTTCAGTCTGGCTGTTACCTGCGTTGCGCGCTATCCATCATCTGGGGAAAGCACGTGGCAAGCGCTTCTCCCTGGCTTTTTTCCCTGTTTTTCCTCCCGCTCCGTTGTCACTCGCATCCCAGGGGACGTGCAACATGGACCGAAGCTTTGGGATGGGACCTGTTTTTTCCATGTGGCTGGTTGAGTCAGATTGTAGATATTTGGGAGCAAAGGCACTTCTCTCCTGGCTGAGGATGCAGCGTGTGGACCAGCTTTGGAAGATGGTGATCTGGAAGATGCTCCTGGATCCAGGAATGCATCTCGTTTGACGGTATCTCCTAAAAACCCCGCTTAGTCATCAAACTCCACCAGAACCATAGGCTTGGCGATGACGATGGATAACACCCTGGGAAATGGGAGCAACGGGACGAGTCGCTGCCGATCCTACTGGTTCCCTGTGCTAATCCCATGGCTCTTTCCCCCCATATTGCTGGATCACGTTCAACTTCACCCCGCTGCTGACTTTTCCGGAGGCGGTAGGTGGGAGTATATTTTAAATTAATTTTACTGCACTTTTTGTAATATTTTTGTTTTAAATAGATTTATAAGCAGCTCGGGGGCTATTCCTCCAAATTTATGAAGATAATTTTCACTCTCTTGATAAGGTTAAATTTACACCTGCTATTTCCATATTAATTCACATTGCTAAGTGGATCTAATTTTCTTCCGTTCTTCTATCTAGTGAGTGTGGCCTTTCCTAATGCAATTTCCCCCTCACTAAATCACTGTGATCGGGAGTCATGATCGAGTTAAATTAACTTAAATTAATTTACTTAATAAGAGCTCCAGATCGTTGTGAATGAGGTTAAGATTTATTGATTCTCCTCTTCACTCCTCCCCGTTATCTCGCTGTGCTTTGCAGGCGCGCCGCTCGGCAAGGCGCTCATTTGCTTGCCTCAAATTTCATTCTCTCCCGTTGACATTGTGGTTGGTCATCACTTGGATCTCACGCGGGGCTGCCATCTCCCTGCTCGAACCCGTGGTGGCCAGGAGAGGGCTCAAGGACTTGATGTGATGAAGTCACCATGAATGACGGGACATACTGATTTTCAGCTGTTTTAGCAAGAACTGGTGATTTTTTGCATTCTTTCCTCTATTTCTTCTATGAAGAAGACCCTTCACCTTGCCTTTCTCCATGGCTCAATTGGTATGAGCGGACATGGCCAGGCACTGACCAATTTGCCCAGTAAGCAAGTCCAGATTTGTTGTACCTTGCTGAGAGGCACCCAGTGGTGTTTTTTGGGGTTGAGGATGCTGTAGGCTTATAGAAAGTCCAATGGGAGAGCTGGAGCTTCTTCCATTAGGGCTATCGAGGTCCAGTTATTGTACCCTGACATGTCTTGCTTGGAGTTGGTAGGTAAGGGTGATGGCAGGAGGATGCTCTTCCTTGCAAAACCAATCGAAGGGAGATGCTGGTGGGATTGGGCAAACTGCTGTTGAGTGTCGCCCTCAAGGCAGAGGTAGGAAATGCCCTTGGTCACCTAAGTGGCAGTGAGCGTGACCTGGAGCCTCCTCAAGATGAGCAAGGTCTTGCCCAAACACCAACAAAGGGATTAATGGTGCATCCCCAAGGTGGGGAGTAGAAAATGCCAGGTGCCCAAAACTGTTGGTGGGGACCATGGTTCACCTTCTCATGAAGAGACAGAGCTGTTTTAAAAGAAATCTTTCTCCACGGCTGGCACATAGCAGCTGATCTTGCATTTATTCACCCTCACTGGTGTGGGGAATTGAGCGCTGACCCACTTTGAGCAGTTTTCTTGTAAAATAAGGCCGGGGGAGGGAAAGAAAAGCAACCAGTCTGCAAATGGAGTCTGGCACCGATTGAGAAACTTGGCTCTTTCCTTCAGAAAACTTTGCAGCTCCTCTTGAGGGACAGTCCTACCCCTCCAGCACTATGAATAAGTAAAGAACAAGATAATATAACACTTGTCAGAGAAAGTGCCGGCTCAGTGGAAACGAAAACACTTGTCAGCAGAGGATGAGTTTGTGTGTCTTAGTTTTGTTTTCTTCTTCCTTTTCTTGTCATCCCTTGGAGCAAGTCTGAGCAGACGAATCCAGGAGCTGGGACCCGCGTGGGGTTTCCCTGTTGCCTTTTGATCCGTTGGATGCTACCGTCCTCCTACTATTTTCCCTGGCTTATGGCCACTCTCCTCTCTATATCCTCATGTCTGTGAGAAGGAGAAGCCATCGTCTCTCTCCTGGTCACTACCCTTTCAGGAGATTGGGACCCCTGTGCTCCAGATCGCCTGGCCATGTTGACCTCCCTGTCTAGCCCTCCTCCTTTCCTTCACCATAGGTGACTTTTGATTTGATTTTTGATTTATTTTGGCTCTCATACCCATGTTTTTCTGGATATCTATCACTAGCTACTCAATCCGACTTGGATCCAGTTGATCTGAGGTGGCTCTGGCAGCCCTGGAAGAGCAGAACTGAGCTCATTCCAGCTCATGTCACATATGCTCCATGCTGTCCCTGGGAAGTAGAGCTGGAAGTTGATGTTTCTCAGCACTGCCCTGGCCTCCTTTGGCTTTTGGCAGAGCGGTGGTCGCCTTTTCCATTTTCCTTGCTTCTTGATCCCGTTTTGCTGGCATTTCTCAAGTCACAGAATGGTTAAGGTTGGAAGGGACCTCTAGAGATCATCCAAGCCCCCTGCTCCAGCAGGGACACCTAGAGCATGTGGCCCATGGGTTTGGAAGACCTCCAGAGAAGGAGACTCCACAACCTCCCTGGGCAGCCTGTTCCAGGGCCTGGGCACCCTCACAGTGAAGAAGTTCATCCTCACCTGGAGATGGACCTTCCTGTGTTTTAACTTATACCCATTTCCCCTTGTCCTGTCACTGGCCAGCACTGAGAGGAGCTTGACCCCTTCCTGTTGCAGGCATCCTTGCAGGAGCAGGAGTAGCTTTGCCTCCACAAGATACCATTACGGCATGGTCCAGAAGAGCATTCCAGTCCCTCCTTTGGGATGGAGGGCCATGGTTAAGTTGCACTACAGAGCACAGGGAGCAGAACTACAGGATGCTGGTCTCCAGAGCTGTCCATGTGCCCCCATGCCATTGCCTATGGCATGTGCCTTAACCTTCTGTGCCACTTCTGGCTAAACCCGTGGGGAAGCGAGCCGAGTTCTTGAGTTGCGTGGCTTTCCCAAACGTGTCACCAGCTCCTATGGTGGTCATAGACCAGACCAGACACATGGTGGTCTTGTCGTGAATGCTAGATGAATAGGAGAAGTATCAAAACCCAGTATATCCACTCTTGGAGACAGCATATCCTTGTGACTGTCCAGGGAAGCTGTGCCCGGCCAGGCCCTGCTGTCATGTGCGTTTGCTCAGCCAGCTCTTGTGGCAACGCTCCAAAAGTCTTGAGAATGATTTGAGTTATTGATGCTTTTTGCCCAAGTAATTTGTCTGAAAACCCAATATTTGATTAGCTTTGCTTGAGTTTATAATTACAGAAGCAATTAGGATGCCACCAGACATGGTCTGGGGTCTCGTCTCACCTGTTGGCATCAAGGTAGAGTCCTCGCCACTGCGTTGACGTTGGCGACGTTGAGTTACGTTCTGATCACAAGGAGAGCTTGGAATTTACTGGAGAAGGATTATGGAGCTTTGGGAGGGTACTTCTGTCCAGGATGAAAAATCATGGACCGTATTCCTGGGGACTTAAATGACTGAGATAACAAGAAGACAAGAAGAAGTTTGGTCTTGGTAGGAAATGAAGATATCCTTTCCAAATTAACAATTGACCAAGACTCATTTGAGAGCAAATGGCAGCATCGGTCTCTGTGTTTTCCACACTTTGGAGCTTATTGACAGAATTATCTCCTGATTTAGCTCTGTGCCTATTGGTGCTCCTTGGATAGGCCTGAGGTTATGTCAACTGGAATGGTTGTGTCACGTTAGTATAATTGGGAAGAGAAGGTCTCCCTTGGCTGTGTCATTGGGGACCTTCCTAGGGATGCCCATCTTTTCTTGGAGAACATCTGCAGATGGTGGCTGTGGAGATCAGATTAGCATCTGAGCCCTCGGTGGGAGCTACTAAGAACTTTATTTTTCCATCTCATATAGCTGTGAAAATACAAATTAAGAGTGAACCATGACCGTGGTATTGTGAGATGGACACATGCTGCTTTAGGAGGAAAAGCCACTTGGAGCACAAGCAGGATCTTGCCAGCTGGGCTGGTAGGAAGCGGGATCCACAGCTGGAGATGGCCTTGGGATTGGGAGAGCGTTTCCCTCTAAAACCTGCAAAATAAGATCCATGGTGGAAAAGCTGATGGCTGGAGCGATGCCGGAAGGATTCAGCTCCTGATTCTGAGCTGGTACGTGGGCGTTTTGCCTCCGGAGCAGATCCGTTGCCCCGTTTCCCGCTAGGACGCCGGGGCACCGGGAGTTAATCCCCCTCGTTCGGGATGTGCAGCCTCGCTGCCGTCCTCATCCCGGGGCTCCGGCGCCTTAATCTCCAATGTGACTAATGTCCTTAAAGTCGCTGTCACTTTTTTTCCGCCCCCCCAGCCCTCGCCGAACGCGGGTGACATGAAAGCGAGGAGTAAACAGAAAGGCTGCGTTCGCGCAGATAACCGGGAAAGCCGTTTCCATCGCATTTAAAAACGGCCCTGTCATGGATTCGGCGAATTGGCGGCCCCGCGTTTTGTTTTATTCGATTTGAGTTTTATTTGCCGGGGCGGTAAATTTCCCTTTAATAATCTCCGCGTGCTTGCGGGGATAAGTTTTGCTTGTTCCTCCCCCTTGTTCCGTTTTCTTTGCCCCTCTTTTGAAGGGCTGTTAAACCATTCTCCAAAATGACATCTCATTAAGGGGAAATTCATCTGCCGGGATTGGAGCCGCTGCGAGCGGGGAGAGGCAGGGGGAAAAGCGCCGCTCCCATTTGAAAATCTCTATTTATTTTCTTTCGGGAGCGCTTTTAATCTTTCTAATGAGGCTGGCAGGAGATACACAACCCCGCATTGTTTCGGAGAAGTCCTGACATCCGGCCCAACATAATCCATTTTCTGTTAGCGCCTGCTTAGAGGCTTTAAAAAACAATGTCGCCTCTTTTGGGCCAAGCTGGGGATTAATCTTGCGTCTGCTCCGCGCTTCCCCTCCTTGCGGAGAGCGAGACGTTTTCACAGTGTTCAATCTTGCCTTGCCTTTTCCCTCCCCAAAACGGAGCTGCTGGAATAACTGCAACAGGAGCAATGGGCCGTTTCCTTCCCCTTCCATCCCCTGATCCCGATTTCCCAGGTGTCTCCATGCTCTCTCTTGAATTTTTTAAATTATTATTATTTATATCTATTTATTTATTGTTTTAATTTAATTTAATTTTAAATTTTTATTTCTATTATTTGTCTATTTCTGGAGCTCCCCTTCGGAGGAACTAAAGAAACCAAAATCCAAGCGGCTCTCAGGGAGGTCAATGGGAATAACGAGCTTTACCTGGGACATTTTTGCTTAATGGAGCTAGCAGATTTTTTGCAGTGATTCCATTCAAAGCCAACCCATGGCTTGCACCCTGGGGCAGGTTATTACAGGTTATTTACTCAGTGGGGTATCAGCTGTGCCCTGGGACAGGTTCCTCCAGTACTGACCTTCTCCCATCTGTGGAGAATGTGATGTGCTCCACGAGACTTCCTTATAAAGCCCAAATTTTCCTAATGCCCAGAGCTATTCCTATTTGAAAGAAACTGCAGATTCCCCCAAATAACCTATTTTCATAAGAGCCCCAAAGTCCAAAGTTCAGGCACCTCCAGCTTCTGTAACCCACCCAAGCTCTCAGCCTCCAGGTGTGGAGCACAGCCCCTCAATGTACACCTAGAACAGGGCAGAAAGCTGCATTTTTGGTGTCTAGGGGCTCGTGTGCTTATGTAAACCGTGAGCAGAAGTTGGAGTTAGAGTGGTGCCTTCTCACTGAGCCTCATTTGGGCATAGTTTGGCTTTTGAGATGCTTAAAAATGGCAAAACACAGATGGCTCCTGCAAGCTAAAGATACGCGAGAGGCAGTTTCTACCGCCACGCTCTTCCTTGACTGCCTGTGTGTCTGCTAAGAGTGATCCCTTTGCAAACTCCTGGATTGGCTTCGGCTCTTGTGGATAACGTATGGACAGCAGATCTTCCTTCTTTTCCAGCTTCTTGTCTGGAAAGCAGGATTTGATGCTGCAGCCTCCTAGAGAAAAACACCGTACTTTGCTTGGAGTATTTTAAGTTGGGTCTAATGCAGCATTTAGAAGAGAATTTCCGCGGCATCCCCTGGTTTCTGGGCTTTGCTTCACCCAGTGCTCTTGGAGGGCTCAGACTTGACCCCTCTCTTAGGAAACCAAGCCTCAAGATGTTCTCAAGCTGCTAATGGGCATTTGGTCCCCGAGACCAGACACTATGGTTGGCCTCTTTGATGCAGCTAAGGCCTCTTTGATGCAGCTTTCAGCATCTCCTCAAATCAGGAGCACGGTGCTGCACAGGAGATGCTGTGGATCCTGGGACCCGACGGTCCTATGGAAGAGGATAAGGATACCTGAACTTGATGGAGAGCCCAAATCCTCTGCAATTCAGCAAGACTATGAGCCGTGCTCGTGCTGGAGGGAAACCACCAGAAGTTCAGTCTTCAAAGCGAGGATAGGATCTCCCGAGGCAAGTCCACTTGATCCTTACTGTGCATTTGGAGGGACCCCAAATGTTGTACCACGCATCTCCAGGGTTGTATAATGTCACAGACGCGATCCCAAGTGATCACGGTGCTCCTTAATGGCTTAGTGCTCATCAGCAGAGCAAATACTCCCAGCCCTTTGCATATTAAGCTAATATGTTTTACTTAACGGGCAGCCCGTGCACACGCGCGGACGCTCGCTGGAGGATTTGCTGATGAGTGGGAATTTGTTAGCTGGGAATTTTCTTTTCCTCCCTTGCTCTTTTGTGATCGCTTCTCCTTGCTCTAAGGCGGCTTTGGGAGAACAGTAGCTATCAAAGAAAAGCAGAACATCCTTAACAAGGAGGTTTACACGGATTAAAAGTGGAGCTTTTTGAGCGAAGGATCAGCACTTTTGAGCCGGGGCTGCCTTGCCTGGTGTGGGAGCCCCAGCAGGGAGAGGGGAACGTTTGTGCCAAGGTACCTGGAGGCATCTCCTTGTCTTCAAGGAGGACCCCAATGTGCTCCTTTGGCAGAGACGACCTTTGGGAAGGTCTGTGACCCCCAGACTGGGGACGTGGTGATGGCAACAGTTGCCTCTTCCTCAAGGACGTGGCCAGGTTGTCCTAAAAACAGTGGGACGTTGGCAAGTCGATAGCTTGGTGCTTGCCCATGCTCTATTGGAGTCCACCATGGAGGAGGTCTTCAATGCATTCTAGGGGGCAAAAACAGTGTTAACTCCTAATTTTATTCTTTTTTGAAGCAAAAAATGAAAAGTTTTCATACTGTCTCTCACATTACACTCCTCTCCCCACATTCAGACGGAACATCTTGCAGGAGCGACTCTCCCAGGCCCACTCCTTGCTCAGCCCAGGGGCCTCCGTTTCCCCTCACCCAAGCCCTGCAGGGCAAAATCCTCCTGAGCTCAGGTGCTTTCAGATCCTACTCTGCCTTTCTGTCCCCCCTGAATTCCCCTAGTGCCAGCTGAGCCTCTTAAAAAACCATAAATCTTCTCCGAGAGCAGAACTTGCCCCTTTCAAACGTGCGCATCAAAAGCACCGGAGCGGTCGTGAGAGAGAGGAAATCTGCTTGGCGATCCGGTCTGCAAAACTGCACACGCGCTGTATTTTAAACTCAGGGTAGAGCAATTTTTAATTTTTGGAAGGATTTTTAAGCATAATAACCCCTGACAGCAACGCATTTTGATTTTTTTTTTTCCTGGTGCAGAGTATTTACAATCGCTGCTTTTTTTCACCTGACAGTGACAGCTGCGCGAGGCAACGAGGTATTTAATTTCCAAATTTCCACCCTGCAAGATTAGCAGTGGCAGGACTTTTATTTTCTCCTTTTTTTTTTTCCCTCCTGCTTTTTCTTCTGACTTTTTCTCTCTTTTCTCCTGCACCTGGGTTTGCAGAATTGCTCTGATGCAAAAAGCAGGCACTTCTCTGGCCTCTTGGATGGATCTGAGAAGTTTGCCATGACGTTTGCTGGCAGAAAAACCAGTATTGAATGGAAGAGAGGGAGAGTTGGAGAATGACATCTCTCAAGAGCAAGAGCTGAGGCTGAGAAATGCCTTGGGTGCAGGGAATTGTCCGCAGGTTATGAAGATGGAGATGCTGGTGGGTTTTTGAGGTGGATACTTCCTTTGCTGCAAGCTGCTGTGATCCATGTGAAGCTCCCGGGTGGTTGGTCCCTTAACAAGTAGAAGGAATTTCAGCAGAAACAGGGTGCATTGAGCTTCTGGTTTGAGCGTGGTTGTCCATGGTTGTGCATGACCATGAATTTCAGGGTTGTGCAGAACATCCTAAGAGGGTCCATGTGGCCATACACGGTTCTGCCCTCTGCTACATTGCACATCATGAGTTGGATGACTGCTGTCATGGTACCAAGGAGAAGGAATGGGTGCCATTCACCAGCAGGACAAGCAGGAGCTTGTCTGGAGGACAAGGTAGGGCATCACATGGCATGGTAGGGGGAAGGACACTTGTCCTATGAAGAGCAGTTCTCCAATTTCCAATGGACTCGAGAAAGAAGGGAGCTTTAATACAACAGGGAACAGACTCCTCGTTTTTGTTGAGGCACTTTTGCCTCCTAATATCCCTCTCTTTTAGCCCAAGGTTTCCCCGGACACCAGCAGAAGGTGGCAGCTCTCAGTGCCCACCACACAGCTGGTTTCAAGCTCCACAGCAGAGCCTCCTCTCCCCCCTCTTCCCGCACAAGAGCCGTGTAATCCCCTTTCTCAACCACCGTGAATTTATTTACTTCAGCTGCTTCCGAAATGATGGGAATTAACTTGTTTAGTGCTGAGTAAGTAGCACCTGGAGGTATCGTAAAGACGACGGGCGCGCTCGTTGCGGGAGGTGCCTGCACTCCCTCCTGCTGCTTGTGCTCAGCTGGGATTTTTTTTTTTTAATTTCAAGCAGAGCTCTGTGTTTTAAGTTTTCCAACCTCGAATTCTGTGGCTGCTGGAGGAAGCTCTTTTGTAACGTGGCAGCGGAGCTTTCCACAGGATCCTCCGAGCATCCTTTTCTATAGGAGGAAGGATTTGTGATTTCCATGGGATTATAATTAGTGGGAAGAGCTTGTGTAAGGATCTAGGAGGCATTTTGGATGTCTCCAAATGGGGGCAGGCAAAATCTCCTGTCTGCTAGTGGGTGGAGGTGGCATCTCCTTGGTTATCCCAACATCTCCGGGCAGAGCATCTCCAGCCAGGAAGCCGGGAGCCATCCGCAAGGTCCCATATTTGTGAACAAATTGCAGCTCCATGCTGGAATTTGGCAGATTCTCCCGCTCAGATCCGCCGATGGCCTCGCTGGTATCCCGGGATCGCCGGGAACATCTGCGGCCGGCGCCGTCCCGGCTCCTGGGCTGCTCCGCGGGGCCGGATGCAGATGTTCCCGCAGATCCTGACGCTCCAGAGGTCCTCGCGGTGGCCGTTGGCTGCAGCTTGGAGCCAGATCTGGATGAGGACGCTCACGGGTCGGGAAGGTCACAGCTGTCCAAGCTGGGAAAATGGGACAAAAAGGGCAGCAGGTTCCCGCGTTTGGCACGGGTGCTGCGGCCACCTGTCCGGAGGCAGCGGCCGTTCTGCAGGACAGTGTGTTTTGATTGCAAATCACTTCCCATCTTGCTCCTTTCTGTCAAGTTTTACACAGGAAAAAACCTCTTTTAGGGTTCAGGACACTCAAACGGGGCATTCAGGACATAGCGTAGCCACTGCACTCATAGTGTCAAGATCATGAACACCACTTTAAAGTGCTTTTTAAATAAATGAATGAGTGGCAGGCAAAAGGAAAGTGTTATTTTTGGCAGCGAAACAGCTTTGCAGCTTTTTTTGGGGTGGGAATCACATTCGGAAATGCTTTTTCCCCTCCACTCCAATCCAGCAAATTCCTAAGGACCTTCCAGCTGGGAATCACCAGCTGGGCTGCCAAAAGCTCCATCACAGCCGTCTCACTGCGAAGCTCCTGGCTCCGGCTTTGCTTTTCCTGGTGGCGACGCTGAAGCCGAACGCGTCCACCGGCAGCTTCCCGAGCTTTTATTTTACGAGAAGAGGCAGTTACAGCTCCCCAAATGCCGTCCGAGTTAATGCGATGGTCTCTGAGCGCCTGGGCTCATTTTTATAATTTTTTACTTTATGAAACAGGACAGGGAGCTTAGTGACTTATTACTATTCATTTCGTTTCAATGCAGTAAATATTGATTCAGCTGGGGGTTTTCAATTTAAACCGCTCGGCGATTATATAAAATATTACCAGCCTCTGAAATTATGCTTACCGATCCCTTCGGCTGCTCATTAACGGAGGAGTGCAATTTTTAGATCCCTCTGCTTTCATCACTCTAACAAATGGGCCGCGCTGCCTCTTGGCGCCGAAGGTGCCGCAGATGCGGCGAGCGGGGGCTCGGCGACCTCAGAGCCGCTTTCTGAGGGGTTTTACTGGGTTTTATTGAATTTTGAGGCATGTTAATCCCAGCGCTGGGATTAAACGAGGGTTTCTTTCTGCTTCTTGCACTTAGGTGTGTTTGTAGGTGGTTTGCCCTCCTCTGTCCCACATTCAGCCCCTCCTTTGTTGCAACACCAGCTTGGACATGAACCTGGGGCTTTGCTGAGCTCTAACCTGCAGGGTCAAGCAGCTCATTGTGGAGGGGAAGATGTGCCTAGTGCCATGTAGGAAACTGCCAATCATAAAATCATTATGGTTGGAAAAGACCTTTAAGATCATCAAGTCCAACTGAAGGCAAGAGAGGGAGAAACTCAACGTGGGCTCAGCTCTTGGCTCCTTTGCAGTGCAGCTGGCATGACCTGGTGGCCAGGAGTAGTTGGGAAGTGAGCTATGGGTCTCACTGGAGCTCCATTCGTTGAGTCGAACTCGGTGCATGCTTTATAGAACCATAGAATCCTTGTGGTTGGAAAAGACCTTCAAGATCATTGAGACCAACCGTAAACCTATCAACACAGAATCACAGAATGGTTGAGGTTGGAAGGGACCTCTAGAGATCACCTAGTCCAAGTGCCCTGCTCAAACAGGGACACCCAGAGCACACGCCACAGGGTGATCAGATGTCCTCTCAGTCTTCTGTGTGCTAAACAGGTCCATGTCTACTAAAATACCTGCTCAGTGGACTTGCGTATTGGGCTAAGCTGAGACGACAACCTGTGACTTCTTCTCTTGTGGCCTCTTTGGGCAGAGGTGGTTTTGGCTTCAAGCCTTGCACAGCAATTGGTTCTTAGTTAACCAAAGGCCTCATCAAAAGTAACTAACGATGTCACCTAGAAGGTCCTAGATGAGATTTTGAGTTAGAAGCTAAAGAGGGGAAAAAATGGAACTCAAACTTCATCAGTGCTCATTGTGCCGTGTCGTCAGCTCACCTAATTAAATGCTGTTTTAAATACTGCTTTTATGCCTGTTATAAGGTTTGTAGAAAGCTGCCTTTAAAAGAATTGATAGGATTTTAACCTACATGTGTAATTCCAACTTGCCAGCCCCCATCTCCTCCGAGTGCTTCGTCTCTAATCTTCTCGATTTGCTGCAGTGTGACTGAGAGCTGCGGTGAAGGTGACCGCGAAGTGCTTTGCCAGAAAGTCTGTGTCTATTTTTGCCTGCAAAAATCAAACAGTTTACCCTTAATATATGTCCCTTAAAGAGAGTTTTGTCCCCTAGGCTGCTGGGTACCTCTTGCTGAAGTTTAATGATTATTATGAAAGGAAAAAATGCCGATGGGTTTGAGGAACTTCGGAAGCTTCTAGTTTTCATGGACGATGTTTGAGGAGTTTCATGAGATTTGAACCTGGGCAACCAGATGAATCCCTCCAATGTGACGGGGTGAACTCCTTCCTTCTGCCATTCCTTCAGCTCAAGTCAAGAGGACCTCTTACGATAAGGAGATCTGGCTTGTTGGCCACCTCGGAGAAGATCCACCAAGGAGAGAAAGCTGCTCTGGGCTTCTCAAAGCCAGGTAGCGAAGGGCATTCTTGGCCAGCCATGGCAATCTCTTTTCAGCTGGTCTTCAGGATGCTTTTCCCAAAGTTTCCTGTGGTCACCAACCAGAGGGAAGCCCCTTATTCCTCCATTGATGCTCCTTGGGATTCCTTGGTGCTCTACCTTGTCCCTTCTTGAAGAGCTTGATAGTATTTTGACCCTGGTGAAGACAACTCTGGAGGGCAGCACAACCCAGGGCAAAGTCTATGTTTTCCCTGCTGTAAGTTAAGTTTTTTTGCATTTTATTTTTTCTTTTCCCTCCCTCTTTTTGCAGGGTGGACTTTTGTTTGCTCTTTTCTGAGCTCAGCAAGGCTCGGTGCCCCATGCAACCACGGAGCGGCAGAAACGCCCCGTTTAATTTGCGGTTAGATATCTGTTAAGATTGCATCCACTTCCCCAGTCAGCACTTAATTGGCAAGTCGCTTGATTTAACAGCGTGGGAGCCGGCACCGGAAAAATGGCCCGAATAAATCACCGCCTGACGCCAGAAAATAGATATAATCTCAACATTAACTACATTAATAGTAGCAGGAGCCGAATTAAGAAAGCCATAAAGTATAGGCAGGAGAGGATAAATTATAGCCATCTCGCCAACTCTTTGCAGGCGCTGCTGTGCTGTTCGGCTCCTCCTGACCCTCTCCAGCTCGGGACTAAGCCAACTTGTGTGTTGAGCAGCCATGACCTGATGCTTTAGTTGCTCTCACCGTGGGAGGTTTTAATGTGATGAAAGACAGGGAAGGGAAGTCGCTGTCATGGCCAAAATATCAGCCAAAAACCAGGGCCTTCTGCTTGGCAGATTGGGTGCTGGAGCGCAGGAAAGAAGGTTTGTGAGGTGGTGTCTTAAGAAGGTGAGAAGTTGCACAGTGGTAGGTATGTGCAAAGCTCTCTAGAAATGAAAACGTGAATTTTAGAGCATGCTTCCCACCTGGGGACTAGGTCACCTGGAGATCGTGCACCCACCAGTCACTTGTGTCCTGGGGAAGCCCAGGCAGGTGCCACCACCCCTGTGCTTGCAAGTGATTGGCCCGCAGCATGGGCATGTCCTGGTTTCTGGTGTGAGTACAGGAATTGTGGAAGATGACAGGTACAGGAATTGTGGAAGATGACCGCAGGCCCAGGAATCAGCTCTTCATGGAAAAAGAGTCTCAAAAGGACTAGCAAAACTCAGTGAGGGTAGACTATTACAGGCCCACAGCTGGAGTATTGGGTGCAATTCTGAGCTCCCCACTGCAAGAGGGATGTGGAGCTTCTAAAGAGGGTCCAGCAGAGAGCGACAAAGATGATTAAGGGACTGGAGCATCTATCATATGAGAAAAGACTAGGTGAGCTGTGCCTGTTTAGCCTGGAGAAGAGAAGGCTGAGAGGAGATATGATCAATATGTATAAATATCTGAAGGGTGAATGTAGGGAGGAAGGGACCAAACTCTTCTCAGTGGTGGCCAGTGACAAGACAAGGGGTAACAGGTACAAGTTGAAGCATAGAAAGTTCCATCTGCATCTGAGGAAGAACTTCTTTGGTGTGAGACATGGTCATACCCATGGGCCATAGGCAGACTTGGACGTTGTGGAGACACCTCAACACCTTCATTTCCACATGTAAAATGTGCGAAGGCAGCTCAGATATGTGCCATGAGGGCCTGTCTTCTGCAATGACCTCAGTCCTCCTTGATGTTGGGCAAGATGTTGGGCCAAACTCTTCCAGCTCTTCAGGAAAGTGTTGCGAGGCCCAGGGAAGGCTCCTCTCTCTCTTCTGCACTGTCCCTCTGTCTCACGGCAAGGTCTTGAGCAACATCCCACCTTTTGGCAGCGACTTGAGCAAGTGATGGCCTGGAGAACGGGACGCTTGGCGTTGCCTTCACGCTGGTTTGGGAGTTTCTTCTACTGCAGCCATGAGCGCTTGGGAGAGGAGCTTCCCTCTGCTCCCCACATGACCAAATATTCTGTAGTTTTCCTCTCTGCTTCCAGCTTTTATCCGTAGCACCCTTTAATGCGATATTTAAAGGACTCTTGGCAGTAAACGTTTAATGATCATGGAGTCATCGCTCGTGGACGCTGGCGCTTTATGAAGTTTGAAGTGCAGCCGCCGTCGCTTGTGCTTTTTTCAGCATGGAGAAGAGGTCTGGACCATCCTCAAGTTAAAGAGGCCACTTTGAGATTCAACCCCAAGATTTCAGACACCCTTGCGTGCAGGTGGGCAGCCAAGCATCTGCATTATCCCTTAATGAATATCCATTAAGGGTATCCCTTAACGGATGCCAACCGGCCACCGCGTTATCCCTTAACACGCATCCCTCTCCCGACGCGGTCTCTTGGTCTCCACGAAGGCGATGGGTCAAGATGCCAGCAGAGGGAGACAGCTCCGTGCGAGTCGCACGGCCCGGAGGGCTCGTTGAGCTCTAACGAGAGCCTCATTTAGCTCTAACGAGAGCCTCGCCGTGCGCTCAGGTTCCTTCCTGCTCTACATTGCAAAGTGCAGGTGCATCTCACACGGCCTGCACCCTGCGAAAGTCTCATCTCCCAATGATCCTCCACTTGCGCGTCCCCAACATCTGAGGTATGGAAAGATCCCGTTTTTCCATAGTTATGCAAATTTAGCATTTTCTCCCCAAATTGGAGGGGAAAACTAGCAGAAAGCACTGAACTCTCTAACTTTGGAGCCCACGCGAGCGCCTTTCGGGTCAGTTTGCTGCCATCTCCACTGTGTCCTGAGGGCCGCACTCGAGATGGATTTTTGCAAAGTGTCCGTTTTACGGCGCTTTTTTTCCTTTGCCACCTCGTTGTTTATTAGGCCCTTAAAGGGATCGCTTGTAATGCTCCCATCGATCCACATCCCGCTCGAAGAGACGGGAGCCCCATAAAACCAGGCCCGACCCTTGAATACCGGCGCGGCATCGTTTGTAAGGAGGCGAGGCAATTAGGATCGTTAACCTGCGCGCTGCCCCGCGGACGGTGCCCTTGAATCATTTTTATACATTACCCGATATACGGCGTCCACGCGGCCCGGCTGCCTTTAAATATCTGGCCGATGAGTCGCTTATGCCCTAAAATTCTGTCGAGAATCGGGTTTATTGCCTGTTTTCTTGCAAATGGGGCTGAGAGGCAATCCCGGCTCTCGCGGGGGAAATTCTGGAGTGTGTTTTGCACATGCTTAGGGGGTTTAATGAACTTTAAATGAAAACACTGTGTCCCCATGGGTGCGTAGTTACCCGTATCGAAAGCCATGTGATGTGCAGTGGAGTCGCATCTGGGACGGTGCCTTCACATCTGGGCAGGGGAGTTAAGGGCAGCTTTGCTTCCCAACATGCTGAAATAAGGAACTAACAGGCAAAAGCAGTGAAAAGAGCAGCACAAGAGGGGCAGGAGCTGTTAGGCAACTGTTAGCTGCAGTTGCCAGCATCTCGGGACTTCATTCCCTTTAATTCATCCCTGATAACCCACTTGCCATTGAGCCCTGCTCTCCCTGTTCAGATTTAGTTTTCTCTTAATTAAAATGCATCTGTGGCTGGTCCCGTCGTTAGCGTTATTATTATTTACTGCCCACGACGAAAAAGTGCTTGGAAAGAAGCTGTCTCCGGAAAAAAACAATTACACCGGAGCGTTTGGGAATACAGACAGGAGAGAAAAAAGCTTGGTTGGGATTTGTCTCTATTTTGGAGATGGGTTTTTTTTAGGCTTCTTTGGGGGGATATTTGAAGCCAAGGCTGTCTCAGTCCTGGAGGTGACGCTGAAGGCTCTGTTTGGCTGCTTGGGATTTTTAATTGCTTGGAAGATTGTGCTGCTGCTCCAGCCACATTGGGATACGTGTGTCCCGCAACATTTTGCTTTGGGAACTGAGCTTGATGATTGGAATTTCAAAAGCTTCTACTTTTGCATAGAGTGGAGGTAATGTGACCATGCAGGAGAACAAAAAATTTGGGAATGTTGCATGCAGAGCAACGTAGCACCCAGCTCTTTTCCATCCCTGCCTGCGCATCCTTACGGGAGATCCTCTCCGATCTGCTCCTGCTTTTTCCCTGTTTTATAGGGCTCCGTGATTGCACCCTGAATGGGACATCACGCTGCTGTGGAAGGACGAAGCGTTATCCCGTATCCTATTCCCAGTGCCCGAATATAGCGCGGTCACCGGCACGGCCGCCCGAGCGGAGCACCCAAAGCCGCTGCCACCTGCCTGGCTCGCGTGCTGCAGGAGATCCCTTTCAGCTCAGCAGAATTAAACCGTAATGAACTTTGTCCAATCGTCGGAGCTAATGGGGTGAAAGGAATCTAATTAATGGGTACAATGGTCCCCCGGTCTTGCTGGCATAATTGCTGAGCCGCCGCGGCATTAGAAAGCGCCTCGGAAAGCTGAGCATTAGGGGCTGTCAGCACTTCCTTTCTCAATCTTAGCTTAAGCGGTTTAACGGGACGCTGTCAGGGGCTTTGGGCTGCAAGTTGACCTACCTTGAAAGCGGTTTCATCTACACAACCGTGTCTTCCGGGAGGATTTGGGCTTCAGTTCTTTGCCTTCCCTTTCTCCTCCGAGCGACTGTTGCAATGGAGAAGTTTTCCCAGGCTTTGCTGGGAAACCCACGTGGTTGTTGGCGTGTTTTGGGAGATGCTTGGGTGGCTTGGAGCAGGTGACACTGACTGCGTTCTGCAGGGTTTGGACTGAGGTCTCAACTGATCAGGGAACAAGTGGAGATGCTTCAGAATGGGCTTCACAGTGACACCAGGGAGGACTCTCAGTCCTTGGGAGCTTCGGAAAAGAGCTTCATGAGAGCCAAAAACATGAGGAATTGCACCAGGCAGGGAGACAGCAATATGAAGTGGACCTTGAGGCTATGTTTTTTTCAGAAATTGATGAAAAGAAATGGAGGTAGAGGAAGCAAATAAACAGGAGAAAGCAGCCAGCAGAGCAGAAGACCCTAGCGAAGAAGCTGCCCTACCTGAACAGAAGAGTCCAAACTCTGGGTCATTGGGATAAATGTTGTGGTGATCTTGGCCAGAAGCATCGTGAAATGGCCCAAAATTAAAATCCTGACATGTAGTCTGGTCGTAGCTGAGTTGGCCGAGGCCTTAGGCATGAGGTGGCAGAAGAAACCGAGCGGTTGTAGACCTTGGGGAAAGGCTGTGGAGAAAGATGGGAAAAGGAGGCCCATGTGGCAAGCGGGGCTGCCGCAAGAAGATGAGTGATTGAGACCGCAGCAGCTGTTTGCTTTCCAGAACGATGATGAAATGTTAATTAAAGGCAGAAGTGGCATCCTGCAGAGAGCAAAGCTGTCCCGCTGGCAGCTCTGCGGAGGCACGTCTGAGCTGGCCACCTTCACTGGGGTGATGCCGTGGAAGGAGCAGAAGGGAAATCGGGGCTGAAGCCTTGCTGCGTGCCCGGGAGAATTGCTCGTGGCAAGAAGTGGGTGACTGACATAAATCTCTTGTATGTAACTCTCCATTACATATAAATCCGAAGGGATTCCCAGCTTGTTGGGATGCTTTGGTTGAGCTTCAGAGGCCTCGTGAGACCCTATGAGCTATTAAGAGAGGTCAAAAGTGATTTCAGGTACTATTCAATTCACACATAATGTCTGAAATTCCTTAAGTGTTGGCAAATCCTGCAACGAATGGAAGGAGAAACCCCTTCCTTGGGACGAGGGGCTTAGCAGGGTGCACCCTTCAGCAGCGCTAGCCCAAAAAGCCCCCAGGAGCCTGGCTTGGCCTCTGTGGGAAGATCCCTGTCCCTTCGTCCTGTCCTTGCTTGCGAGCGGGGAAGGAAGAGCCGTGGCGCTGGGGAAATCTGCTGATGCAGCAGCACGCGGTGAGGGGAAAAAAATGATCCCCGAGCAGAGACGCTTGTGTTTGCGCAGGGCGGATGCGATTCGCTCGTGCGCTAAAGCCAGAACGACCCCTGAGCATCCATGAAATCTTGTTTTGTCTTGTTCTAGGGGCAGTGATTGTGACACATCCAGTTCAGTGACTTCGACATCGGGTGGTTTTCTCGCCTGTCCCTCTGCCCCTGCTGCCTAGTTATTCAGTGCCAGTTGTGTTAGAGCGGAGAGACCGATTAAACTCGTGGCATTAGCAACACTTGTGAATTAACGGCAAAATTCTCTTGTTATCCCTAAATAATTAAACCTTCAGTCAATAACCTTCTTCTAAAATAATCCTCCGTGGCTGTAAAAGGAGGACTGTGCAAGCGAGAAGACTGCGGAAAGACAGGGTTGCTCCTGGGGGATTATTCCTATGGCATTCGGAACGCAGCAGCCCCCGGTGCAATCCCATGGGGTCCCCTGTGTTCCCCATATTTGGGGCTCTATACTCACTCCAGCACTGTTAGCTTACCTTACTTTGATGTCCCCCATCCATGGTTCTCCTGCCAAGGCCAAGGATGGGAGGCAGTTGAGATACTGCGACCACCTTCTGCCATTGAACCCGCTGACATTGCAGTGTTTCCTTGCTGTCTCATCCAATCCTTCATCTGTGAGCACTTCCAGGCATGGCCTATGTCCTTCTAGCTCATGAAGAAGAGGAGAGAGATCCACTGAGGACATAAGAGCTGCAAAACTGAGAACACGGAGATGAGAAAGCAGATATGGCACCTTGGGGATTAATAGCATTACATCCATGCTTTGCATGGGGAAAAACATAAAAATTAGTATTGATAACTAACCTAGACTCATAAAAATTAGTATTGATAACTAACCTAGACTCCTTCCCACTCTGAAGACTCATCCCCTGGCCCGCTGGCAGTTGGGAGAAGAGTGGTGTAGGGTCAAAGGATCTTCCAAGGCATCATAAATTTAAGGGGCCCTCCTTAATGGCGATTTGCAGCATTACCATAAATTGCCTAAATTTACAGTTCAGCCTGTGTGCGGCACTGCCAGGGGCAGGAAGAACAGCGTGAAGATTGCAGACATTGTAGAAAGCCCAGTGACGTACTGCTGGCTTGCATAATCAGTGAAAATAAAGAGGCCAGAGAGGCGAGGTGGTAGTCAGGAGGCTGAGCGTGTCATGGGACATTAAAGGTTATTTGCTCCTTTCAATTTGTTTTTGCTGCTCAAGCCGTTAACCTCCCGTACGCTCTTTGGCTGTTATTGACCAACAAGCGACACCGTGAGCAGAGGCAGAGCCGTGGGTGAAGTGCTGGCCATCAACCCACCAGCTGATTTTCTTCCTCCTCCTTTAGGAAAATGGGCCGTAACACGTGAGGATGCTTTGAGTGACACTGGATACAGCTTGTTCTACTGAATCATCCCTCTGAGTTTGGGCTAGCTGTGTGGTTGGGGCAGTTTGGCCCTCACTCAGCTCTGGTGAGGCCGCATCTGGAGTGTTGGGTGCAGTTCTGGGCTCCCCTGTACAAGAGGGATGTGGAGCTACTAGAGAGGGTCCAGCAGAGGACAACCAAGATGATTAAGGGACTGAAACATCTCTTGTACAAGGAGATACTGAGTGAGTCGGGCCTGTCTTCCCTGGAGAAGGTTGAGAGGGGATCTTATCAACATGTGCAAATACCTGAGGGGAGAATGTAGGGAGTAAGGGGGCAAATTCTTCTCAGTGGGGAAGGATCTCTTCTCTGGAGACCTTCAAAATCCACCTGGATGCCTCCCTGTGCCATGTGCTCTGGGTGTCTCTGCTGGAGCAGGGGGGTTGGACCAGATGATCTCTAGAGGTCCCTTCCAACCTCAACCATTCAGTGCTTCTGTGTTTGGCCAAAGGCGAAGTCTTTGTACCTAATTCAACTGGTGGGAGAGTGTCTGTAATGATGTCCTGGTATCCGACTTGGTTGGTGCTGTTGGCGTGTGACAGACCTAAACATTTGTGAAAGGTTCCTGGTGCTTTGGGTTTGGGTGTTGACAAGGGCTTTGCAGTCCACGGGTTCAGTAGTCACCTGGCAAACGCATTGCCCTCCAAGACATAGGTGTTAAACCTCAGAGATCCCAAATCTGGCTGACTCGTGTTGGGTTGTGGTCTTGCCTTGTCCCTTTTGGATCCTCCTGCTGGTCTCAAAGCAGTCCAAGTGGATGGTAAGGGCTTGGGGTGCTTGTTTGGTTTGGTATCAACCATTTTCTCCTATTCTCACCTCAAATCTCTTCAGCTTGCTCCCTTTTTTATCTTTGATATAATTCCTGAGCTTGCTGTCAGGAAGGTGCCAGCACAGTGCTTGCAGGTAACGTGCTAGCTGGGATTTGCTCACAAATGGGCCACTGGATAAGCTTAGTTGAGCTCTACAGGGAGACCCAACCTTGGATTGGCAACAACAGCCAGGGTTACAAGTTTGAAACCTGCAGAGAGACCTTTAAACCCCGCCAAAAGTTGCCCAAATTAACCTGCTTTTTAGTCATTACTTCTGGAGTGCAAATATGCAACTCCAACTTGGCTTGTGTCACACTCTCTACTTAACCTCATCTGTCAGGTATCAGTATTGCATGAAAGACAGTAAGGATGTTTCCAGGCCAGACTAGTGAACCAAAGCCTTGACCTAAGTGACCCAGATTGAAGACACTCGCTGGGGCTAGGAGTATTCTGGGCAAAACACCTGCAAAAAATATTCTGTGTGAATCCATATTTTAGCTGTACAGAAGCAGGTATTAAAATCCCTAAGGAAAGGATGTGGAGTGCTGTTTTTGCAAGCGCGTCTCACCTTGAGCTAGTAGCTTCTCCTCACTGAGATGGTTTTTGTCCAGCTGTTTTTAAAAAAAATAATAATCAAGTGTAAATTGGAAGCATCCAGCCTTCTGGCAGAGATGCAATTTGGTTGCTCTATAAGAGGCCCTTTGAGAAGGCGCCGTGAGAAGAATGCGAGATTATTCCCTTTTCTGCCTCGCGCCGAGTGTAATTATTTGAGCAGGGAAGTTCTTCAGCTCGGGCGAGGGCTGCGAGGAAGTGTCATGCTTGTGGGATGTGGAAGATGAGAAAACCACAAAACAAAAAAAAAAAAAGCAAGAAAAGAGAAGAGCAGCAGCCCTGCATTGCAGGTATAATCAAATGTTTGTTACGTAACGCGCAGCCGTAAAAATGACTGCGATATTTTTAATGGCAGGATTAAGCGAGGGGTTGAACTGTGAAGATGAAGAAATCCTTCTAAATGTCTCGGGAATGGTAGTGGCGAGGAGAAAGCTGAAAGCAGCTAAATGTGGGGAGGAAAATACTGTGTTTTTGGAAGGCAAGTTGTAGTGTTTGCAAGCGAGCCCGGTGGCTTTGCAGCGCTGGACATTTGAGCCTGGCTTGTGTGTCACCTGGAGGACTCACGTCTGCCATGCCAAAAATGATCCCGACCAGCTCTGGGAATGCAGGAGAGCTAAAGTAATCATTAGAAAAAGTCATCATTTCGATGGCTAGTGAGAGAAGACTTTCTACTGAAAGGCTGGCCAGCGTGAGGCCCCAAGTCCTGGTGTTTCAGGAGCTGGAGACGCTCTTTCCCAAGCCCTCGTGTCCTCCCATCCTTTTCTTGACCTTCTCTAGTTCATCCTTCATCAGACTTCATATTTTTCTCTCCTGCTGTACCTGAAAACTGTGTTTTGGGACTGTAGATCTGCTGCTGCTTTGTGTGTCTCCATCCCTTTGGAGGTGGCCAGACATTGGTGATTGCACCAGTCATCCAAGGCCCTTCTTTCCATTCTTGCTGGGCCTGTTGAGGACACCCAGTGGTCCTGGCCCAGATGACACAGATTCATGTTGCTGAGGTTGATCATGATTTAAATCCCCAAGAGAGAAACCCTTGATTTAAACCATTGGATTTGATTTCATTCCACGTCTTTGTTCCCCAGTTGTTTTATAAGCCAAGTCTTTGTTCTCATTGTTTGCTAACTGTTGTGATACGCTCGTAACTATTTTTCTTCTGCAAATGAGGAGAATTTCTTATAAAGGTGTGTTTTCATTTTGGCAGTTACATAGCTTAATACATGCTTATTGAGCTTCATAACTTTTCCTGGGGTTAGGAAATGGTAAATGAGACCAGGACTCATTTTTTTCCTCGAGATTAGCACCAAGCTGCATTTGAACGCCAACACAGATTCCCCCAAACATAACTATGAGAGTTTTTCAGAGCATTTATTAGATTATCTGAGATGTGCTGGTCACCCAGGAGTCCACGCTGAGCTTTAAGCACAGATTTCATCATTCGATATGTTAAAAATGATGAATTGTTGGTAGCTCAGTTGATGTCATTGTTGGTCACCGCTTTTCAAGCCAACGGATCCCCTTTGGTGGCATCGCTGAGATTTGGATGTCGAAAGAGGAAACTTGGTTTGCTCCGTTTCAGCTTCCAGGGAACAGGTTCATGTCCCCTGTGGAGACAGGCGCACGTGTGGCTGTTGGAGGAGCTCATGTTGGGAATGGGAGAGCTTGCAGGAGATGGAAGGTTGGGCTTGAGGAGCACTTTTGAGTCCAAATCCTGCCACCCACCCCCACATCCTTGGCTTAAAGGCCATGTCCAGCATAAAAAAGCAACTCATCCTTCAACAGGATGGTACCACTTGTAGCTCCAAGAAATCCTTTCTGCTCTGGCTAAGCTGGTAGGAGGTTTCTGTTCTGCTCTCGTGGTTTCCTATTTAATTTATATACATCAGGCTCTGTGATATTCAGCATATAGATGTGCGTGTGCCTCTTTTGGACCAGATGTCCTCACACCTGCAGGCAACAGCACCCGCACATGTGTTGCCTGCAGATACCAAATCTGACCCTTGGCTGAGGTCTTTAGCTCCGCTCAACCTCATTTCTCAAGTCCTTGGCCTGGATATTCCCCTGCTGCTGGAGCTCCTCTTCTCTTCCATCCAGATCTGCATGAGGAGGCAGTGGAATTCCTGGGATTTGAGTGAAGCTTCCTGTTCACCAAGTGGAAGAGTCTGGTGCTCGAGGTAGCCAACATTTTATTAGCGCTTTTAGTGCCACGCTGAGATTTGGCCGCCCATGTCGCGGCACCACGGACAGCGTCTGCCCACCCTCCTTTTCCCAACTTCCCTCTTCCCTCTTTTTCTTTTCCCCGCGGGAAAACGGGGCCTCCCTGGCCTACCCGAAGGAACGCTGACCCTCACCCTCGCGCCGTCAAGGTTATGGCGATAAATCCCGGCGCATTGTCACCGCTCCGCGGAGTAAATTGGCTGGCCGCTCTCGGGCTGAAGGGGAGATAATTTGCTGTAGTATTTCAAATGGATTAGAGATGGATTTGAAGGGAAAGTTCATGCCTCCCATTACAAAGGCGAGAAAGAAGACTATCTTAAGGCACTGTTCACACTCCGGCCTTCATTATCCACGCTTAATACCTTTCCTATTTTCCAGCGTTAATGAAATTTCCTGCCGGAGCGGGCGGGCTGGCCGGCCGGCAGCGCTCCGCGAGCGCGCGGAGAGGGAATTACGAGGACCTGGCGCCGGGACCGTGTTCAGCGGGGCCGGCCGCTCGTGGCTCATTAATTGGATCCTCCCCTTGCGTCAGGAGCTTGCGGAAGATGCAGATGGGATGATCTCGGGTGCTTTCTCAAGCATATTTACCTACCCACGTATATATTTTATTCTTTATTACTTATTTGACCTGCTTTTTTATTATTCTTAGGTACTCAACGTGGCTTTTTTCATGGCCTCGGTGGTGCTTTTATCCTCCTGCTCTGCACCTGCAGATCCTTCGGGATAAACACTGGATTTTTTCAGTTGATGTTGGCTTTTTGGTGAGGCTCAGTAGCCCTTGCTGGACGAATGACCCATGCTGTTAAGCACCGAAAAATATAAAATTAAAAAATATAAAATTAAAAGCTATAAAATATAGAATTAAATTGTGCAATTCTCTTTTGCTTTGCGGCGCCCGTTCTTTGCAAGGCAATGCTCTCCAGGGCTTGCATCCTGCTGATAGGATAGCGGGCCTTAATTTACAGATATTCTTCGGTAATGCGCGCTTTATGTACATGGGGCTAATAGCATTATGGGCATAGTTTGTGCTAATGCAGAATTAGAGCTCTCAATTTGCATAAACAAATTGCTGTTTGGATTAGCGCTGAATGCCGAAGACGCCCGATAGCGGAGGCGATCTGCTTGGGCTGGAAGGGCGCTGTTGGCTCAACGGCGTCGGCACCCAAGGAGGGTTGGATCCCCCCTCTCTCAGACTTCTCCATCACCACCAAATTTGCAGAGAAGGGACCTTGGTGCTGCCCTCTGACCCAGCTTATGTTACAAGCTCCATCCTAGGCATTGGGTGCCTGGTGGTAAGTGGAGGACGGCAGCAGTCTCAAGCCATTGTGGCAACAACCAAGAGCTGGGGTTGGAGGTAGCTCCAGCCATCCCAAAGGTGGCAGGGCTCTGTTAAGCTCAGGGACTGCCCCACATTCCTGTTTGCTCCTCCTGACCGTGCTGTTACCAGTGCTCATTTCTTTCTCTGTGGAAGGGCCTGGAGATACATCGATGAGTCTTGGGTTGATGGGACCCCCCATGAACCATCTGTAGAGATCTAAGGCAGCATCTGTGACTACAAGATCACAGAAGAAGTGGAGAATCAGAGCTTTTCCATAGTCCAGAGCAAGATCATTCCCAGTTTCTTTCTGTAATGCTGGAGAGCTCTTTATCCATCATCCAGTATCATATCTTGTATGGAGTTTTGAGCATGGAGTCTCCGTCCGGATGTTTCTCACAGCCTTGGGTTTGTCTGTGAAGCAGCAGCCTCCCGTGATCCCTTCCTGGGCTCAACACTGACCTCTTCTCGGTCTCGCCTTTCCTTACAGGTCGCCAGGCTTGAACCAAATGCGCCCGTCGCCGCCGAGCAGCAAGTCGCCGCAGCTGCAGCAGCGGTGGCGGGGCAGAGGCTTGCGCTGCATCGGCGGCGTCATGTACAGGGTGTCGGCCAACAAGCTCTCCAAGACCTTCAGCACCCCCGGCCGGAGCAGGGACCTGAGCACCAAGAGCCCTGGCAGAGCAGGTGAGCGCTGAGTATTTGTCCTGCTCTGCATTTAGAAGCAATTACTTGCCCTAAGGTTTTCTTAACTCAGTGGGGCAGTTAATTTTGCTCCCATCTCTGTTTTTTTTTTTAATCTTTGCTAAATCTTTGGCTGTTTGAAACAGCTTCTGAAGGTCTGATCGCGTTTCCTGTTGACCTGTGAGTGCCAGGAGGCTCGTTCTGCAGGTGACTCAAATATTGTCATACTGATGCTTTTACGTTCATCTTCAGCTAAATCCAAGTCCTGCCTGTTGAAGGCAGGTTGGCTCCTCCTGCTGTACTCGATGCTGGTTTTAACAGTGCCTGGAGCAATTTTTTGAGTTTCTGCTTGGGCCTCACATATGTTTTGCTCCATATCTGCTTTGATGGTGATTGTGATGTCCGGTAATTGTAGGTAATGTCCCACCCAAGAGCATTAAGGGAGGCTCAGCAATGTTGAGGTGTGTCCATATGGCCTAGACAGACATCCACGATCCTTCCTGTAAGCTGTTAACCCTTGGCTTTGCTGTTGCATTAGGAGGAGGAATTGACGTTTTGAAGACTTAGGTAAAACCCTCCATAAAGCGAGCTCAGGACCAGGTAGCCCCCATGCAAAGCCTGGTGTCAGCAATGCTGGATTTCCGAGAGCTTTGCTTCCAGCAGTGGGATTTTCCAGAGTGTCTGAACCTCTTAACACTTCATGCCTGTTTGTGGGATCAGGCACTTCTAAGTACTTTTGGAGACTCTCTTGCAGAGCTGCTGCTTGCTGTTATGGAATGTGTTAATTCAAAACAACTGTAAGAAATGGGGAAAAAATGCCTGATAAAATGGGAAGCCCTTTAATGGAGATGAGACCGACGTGACACCCTTGGGGCAGGAGCAGTCAGCAGCATAAAACCAAAGGGGAACATCTAAGTCAAGAGTAGTCCTGTTGTTGAGGACCAGTCTCTCCGGGGCATGACCTAGTGCTGAAGCAGCAACCAGCAGAGGCAGTGAACATCTTGCTGAGGTGTATAAGGGAGGATGAAACGATTGAGATATGAGCAGAGACCGTTCTACTGTAGTCTGTGTGGAAAGATCTGGCTTCAACTCTGGAAAGTGGGTTCTGGGACAGGGACAGGCCAGTCTGAAGGACCTGAGGGAGAGTGAGAAGGTTTAAGAGGTTAGAAAACAGAAGGATCTGGATTTGCTCCATCTAAAGAGCAGAAAACTGCCTCCATATTCATGAATACCTGAGTAAAGGAAGGGGATGGTGTCTTCTGCACAGCCAGGTGGATCAGCCAAGGTCTTGAACGGTGGCAAGGTCTTGAACGGCTCTTGAACGGAGCCAAGAAAGTCTTGAGCGGTGACAAGATGTGGCTTTGATGCTTGGAGGAGAGGTTTTGAAGATTGAGGATTAGGAAGTGATTCTGTGATTCTGTGAAGAGCTGGAGGAAATTGGTTGGTTTGACCATGACATTGGGATTTGTAAAGGACAGGTGACATCATCTCCTGCTTGAGGAGGACATAGGTAGAGGTGGTCCTGCCTTACGGTGATATGGACTTGATGACTCCAGCTGCTGCTTGATTTTCAGTAGATTGTTTAATTATGTGCTAGAAGACCAAGGGGAGAAACACCAGTCCCAAATGCAGTTTGTGGAAGAAGGGTTGAGCTGTGGATACAAGGGGGTTTTTGTCTGGGGCAGCAGCACGACAGATGGGGTTTTGCTGGGTGGCATCTCAGGTGGTTCCTCTAAATGTGAGCAAGGAAATGCGACGGCCACCGTTTGCTTGGCCACGCTTTTGGGCCAAAAGGAAATGGGCATCCCATGTAATCTTTAGGAATTTCTGCAAAGACTTTCCCCTTTTTTGTTCTCGGTTGGGAAACAGCAATGTCCCGGAAAGACGTGAACTTCTGTCCCAAGAAAGATCCCAGAAAAACACAGAGTAAGTGACTGTCCACCATCTTTGGCCACCTTGCTAAGGGCTTGCAATGTCCCGATGCAGGGTTTGCAACCCTAAATCTCCCTTTTCTGGTGCCTGACGGTGCTTTTGTGTTGCGTTTTGGCTGTCACCATAATCCATGGTGCTTTGCAAGGCCGGGTTCGGCGTACCCCCATTTATCTTGCTTTAGAATAACTGCAGCTGGCGGCGTGTGAGTCTCATGCCTGCTGCCGCGTGCACAAGTCTTGGCACGTTTGCAGAACACTGTGTTGAAGCACTTCATGAAGTGCCTTTAAAAAAGGAAAAAATGCCTTTTCTGCTCTCTGAGAGCACCAGACACCAGATCTTTGGGATAGCGGAACCACTCTGGACACCGGGTGGCTTCTGTTTGACTTCAGCCAGACAAATCCCTGCAGCGCACTCCATCCAAAGGTCCTTTGTGGTCCCATTCCGGGCCCAATCCATATGGGAGTGCTGTCCACACTGTGCTGCTCTTAAAACATTCCCAGATGCCATGGGGTGGCAGTGGTGAATAAGCCGGCTCCTGACTCCAAGCGATGTCGCATTTAATGCTGTCACTTCAAGGGTGTGCAGAGAAAACTCCTGAAAGCTTCAAGGAAGCAGATGCCGGTGGAGCGTCCACCCCAACGTGCCAAGACACGAGCCCTGCGCAAGCCGGAGCGTCGCTTCTCCGTAGGATTAAGCCGGGAAGGTCCCGTGGCGCCGCGTCCTGCCCTGCTTTGCAAAGCGACGTGCCCGATCCTGCTCGGATCAGCAGCGACGCGGAGCCCTTTCCCTCTTGATAAGCAACTCCGCATCGGCGCCGCGATGGAGAGCAACTGCTTGGAGCGGCACGGTGGGATGCACGGCACAGAAAGTGCCTGGAACACGGATGCATTTGGAGGAGGCAGGAGAGGGGGGGAAAAAAAAGGCGCCAGGCTGCAGACCCCGCTATTAATCATGGCTGTAATCATGCGGTTAATGAACACGACAGCTCCCCGTCCCCGCGGAGAGCGGTGCTGCGGCTGGGCTGGGTCCAGCGGGCGCTTCTCTGGGTAACGTGGCCCCTCTCGCACGGGCTGCATATTTCCTTACAGATGAGGCACCTCCGAGCAGCTAAATCATTTTAAAAGCAAGGGAAAAAAATAAAGGAGGAGAGAGAAAAACACCTATCCTCTGGTGCAAGATATAAAACATCAAACCTGCCGCCGCGTTGCTGCGTGCAATTGCTTAAAAAACCCTTAATGTGCAGTTCCTCGCTGCTCTCCCTGAGCAGCTTTTATTTTTTCCCTGTCTGTTTTTTTTTTCCCCACCTCGTTTCCTTTTTCTGGATGCAGGGGAGAAATGAGACTCACAGCTTGCAGAGTGGCCAAAGGCTAAATGCAGAGTTACGGCTTGCTCAACTGGCCGCTGGTTTTGTGACATTGCAGGGTTTGTTTTCCTATGTCCATCACAGGAAACTTTTGGTCCACTTGATGGTTTTTAATGTTTTTAGTTTATTTATAATAAGGCGGATTTCTTGATATCCTTTGTTGTATATTATTGTAGTTTTTGTTTGACACAAGCTGATAATAGTGGTCCAGTCCTAGTGAGATGCACGGAAAGTGGTCGAGTTTTTCCTGCGAGGAGCTGCCAAGGACCAGATTGGGACCATGGAGCAAAATGAGGTGATTTGGCTGCACAGCCTCATTCGGCAAGGGCAATAACTGCTGTAAAGTTATTTTTCTTCATTTCTTTCAATAGCCATTGTGTGGCCCTAGCATATGTGGATGTGGGACCAACTGACACTTACTGGATGATGTGACACATCATGGAGTTTCTAAACTGCTTTTGTCCCAAAAATGCGTTGAAAGGGGATGGAACCCGGCTGGGAGAGGTTAGCAGAGGGCAGGTTTGGTGGCACATTGAGTTTTTGTCCTATTTCAAGATAGGAAAGTTCTGCAAAATGCTAAAAATGCACCTGTGCTTGGGGCTCAGGAGAGTTTTGTTTGAACTTTTTAGCATCCTTCCGCTCCCTGCGAATTCCTATAAAAACAAAGAGTTGTGAACGTGTCTGTGTTTTTTTCTCCTCTTTCTTCCAGCGAGGTTGACCTCTACGCCCATCAGTCCTGGTTACTCTCCGTCCAGCTACCTCAACAGATCAGCCACGAGCCGCTACATTGCCAGGTCTGTGCATCCCAGACACCAGCCTCTGCTTGCAACGGTGTAGGAAACTTCAGTCATCACTAATGGTGCTGTTCTCCCAGTGTGTTTGTTCCAGAGGTATCCTTATGCCAGATGTTCCAGATGTGGCTATAGAGAATGCCAGGTTCTAGCTCTATTTCATCGTATCTCCTCCTGACAAAGAACATCCCAATAATAACCCTGAGCCCTGTTGCATATTCCATCACATGTCCTCAGCTCGGGGACATGCTCTTTGTATAAAATATAGTCATCCCTTGTGATAACTGGAGAATAACTTTCCCATTTGCCATAAGCAAAGCCAAAACGATTCATAATATCCTTCCCTGTGCTTACTTCTTTCTAACTCTCCAGGCAGAGCTTGCTTGGTCGTCTGGAAAGCCAGCCTGACGTTTCGTGGGTCTTTAGGAACAATTATTATAAAATTTGCCATCAGGATTAATGACCGTCGCGCCCAGGCTGGGAGCGCTTAGTGAGCTTGGCAGGCAGGGCAGCCACGAGGTCCGGGCGCTGGCAGTCAGGAGAGCCCTCTCCGAACATCATAATTTAAACCAAGAAACCTTCTTCTCTTAAATCCCTCTGTAATGGCTTGGCTTGTATTAGCCTCGGAGACACCACAGGGGCCGACAGGTAATTTATGGTAGAGCTTGCCGGCCCCGCTCTGTAGTCGCTGAATAGTTGAAGAAAAGACTTCTAATGAAAGGGTTGATGACACCTGTGATGCTCAAGTAGAGAGCAAGCTGAGGAGGGCCTTATACATTTAATATTTTGGCTATATAAAGATATTTTTTTCTCCTTGCATTTTAACTTGACAGTTGTGGACAGGCATTTTGGAACTAAAAATGTGTCTTCCCCCCCAGATAGTTTCCTTGAATTGGCATTTATCATGGGTAAATGTGTTGTGACCCATGGACCTGTGATTCTGGCGCCAGTAGGGCTAAGACAGTGGAAATACATATGTGTATGTATATGTCTGTGTATCTGAGGAAGCAATGCATGCAAAAATCCAGAGAACTGAAGACAAGGGCTTTGTTTGCCCCCTTCCAGAGCACAGTATCCTTTGCAAAAGTGAGTTGATCCTCCTGCACTGTGTAATTATGGGCACGCTGACAGATCAAACGTGTGCCCTCAACCCAGATCTCACCATCTCCCCTCTCCCTCCTCATCCCATGCAGCTCTAGAGCTCCTGTGTAATTACCTCTTCAGCTGCCAGCTTATGGAAAATATGCACTAAGCAACTTGGATATCCTTAAGTAACTTCAAGCGGTACCGGGCGATTAATGGAGAGCCTGCCTGATGTTTGATGTTGCCCTGTGTTCCTGCCATGCAGGCCCTCATTCACCGAGGTCGATAAGCAGGTGCCCACTTGGAAGCCCCTGAATAGCCCCAGGGAGCCCAATGGGCCAGCTGGCAGCGGCAGACGCTGAAGTGCCCTCTGAATTGTTTGGTGTCATCCTGTGCTTTTGATCCTAGCAAGGGAAAGGATGTTTTCAGCTTCACAGTGTTCCTGAAAACTGCAGGAAGCTCTTTCCGTATCCATAAAATGGTAGGAGAGAGTCAGAGTTGTGGAGGTGGAAAGGTATCTCCAGGGGTCTCTACTCCAGCCTACTGTACCAAGCGAGACCCCTTAGAGTGAGTTGCTCGGGACCATGATCAGACAAGTTGTGTATCTCCAGGGATGGAGGTCCCACAGCCTCTCTGGACAACCTGCTCCAATGTCTGGCCACCCTTGTGGGAAAGACTTTTTGCTTCCATTCCATGCGGATTTCTAGCTTGTCCCTGTGGCTCATGCACTTCCATGGTGTCTCTCTGAGAAGAGTTGGGCTCGACCTTCTCTACAGTCCCATTAAGCAGTTGCAGAGGGTAGTAAGATCCTCTTTTACCTTCTGTTTTCCTGGCTGAACGAAACACCTCTGGCCTCACCTTGGGCATCCTGTACCTAAACCCCAACCATCTCAGTGGCTTCCATTGAAGTTGCTCCTTGCCAGTTGCTGACCATCACCTGGAAGTCCCAAACTGGACCTGTTGTCCAGTTATGGTCTCACAAGTACCAAAAGGAGGGCAAGAATTCCCTTCCTCATCATCCTGACCATATTCTTGCTAAATTAGCCCAAGATGCTTGAAAGGACACCTGACTGGCCCCGGGATACCCTGTTGTCCCCCAGGATGCCCATGTCTTTGGCTGCAGTGGTGCTTCCTAGGCAGCTGGTCCCAGCTTGTCCTGCTGCATAGGACTATTTTGTCCCAAATGCAGATATATCCTGGGAGATAGGTGACATGTTGCAGTTTTTTGGGATTCAGGGTAAACTTGCCCCAAAATCAAAATGATGTAAGAGCTTATGGCTTGATAAGAATTTCCTGAATCTCACCGTCTTTAAAGTGGAACTTGGCCTTTTCGCTGATTTGAGGTATTGTTGCCCACTTTTCTGTACGTCGTTTTGCAAGGCAGGTTACTATGTTGATGTTGGAGATGTCACCTGAACCTGTCTGTCTCCCTCCGTTTAGCCGTGCTGTTCAGCGGAGTTTGGCCATCATTCGTCAAGCCAAACAGAAGAAAGAGAAGAAGAAGGAATATTGCATGTACTACAACCGCTTTGGCAAGTGTAATCGTGGAGACAGCTGCCCTTACATCCATGATCCAGAGAAGGTGGCTGTCTGCACCAGGTATGGATGGACACCAGTAAGCACATGCCTTGGCCTGTGGTAGCAGACCAGGCTGTGAGTATCGATGGGCTTTGGTGCTTGCTCCTGTGATATTCTCCAGGGAAGCATCCAAATAACAAGCACATCAGAACACAAGACCTGCTGTCCTTGTCCAGGCCCAGGGTCTGTCTAACCAGTTGGTTTGGAAGGTGCCATGAGGAGCAGGCCAAGTATTGAGGCTCTCAGAGAAGGCTCTTTCTCCTAGATGGAACCTCTCAGCTTCTGACAGTGAAGCCCTGTTGATTGGTAGAGTTTTCAACTGTTAGAAGTTGCAGCTAAACCATCGTGTAGTCCTTTCTTTAACCTGTCATGTTCACGACAGCAGGTTGCCCAACTGAATTAAGCAAAGTGCTTCCTCCACCTGCTGCTTGACCGCTGTACTGAGGGTCTCCTCATTTGTGTTTTATGAAAAGTATGGAATAATCATTCCCTATCTACCTTCTTGGCACCATTTATGACTCTGTATAGTCCTCTTGCTTTCTCTATCCAAACTCACCAGTGTGGAGAATCATGATCTATTTAATACCTTCTAGTAAGAGAATTTACACAGCATTTTACTTCTACAAAGTGCTGTTTGTGTCAATTAAGCATTGCACAACCAGACTCCAAGTTATAAAGACTTGTTTAGTTGTTCTGTACAGCTTGTGGGGGTCACAGATCTTGTGAATCTCCATCCTGTCCCTCTTCTGTGAATCAGAAGACAGTGTTGGTCTTTTGTCATCTTACCTGGTGCCTTGTGATGTTAGTCCCTCTGTGTACCTCTCTGCCATCATCTTGTGCCTCAATGCCTTTTGTTTGAAGCTGTCCCTTTTTGCCCACATGTGCATGTCTTGAAGGGTTGCTCCAGATGTCAAGGAGCTGTTGGCCTAGTTGCCATTCACCCAAGGCTGCTTGCATGTGAACATCTGCTCACTGTGGTAGCTCCTGGAAGAACTTTGAGTCGAGGTGCCTTCGAGATGCCTTCAAGTTGAGATTGCCCCTGGGCAAATCCATCTCTGAAGAGGACCATCTCTGGTCCTCCTCTTCAGCCAGAGCTGGCCTCCCTGAGCCTTATTGAATGTCCTGTGTAATCCAGCCTGTAGGAAGGACATTCCTCCCATGAACCTCCTGTCCCAACATCATGGTTAGGGGCTGGAGGAAGCAGCAATCCATTGAGAAAGAGCAAGGTCCTTCAGGAGACCCCAGCTGCTCTTCTGAGGGGAGAGACAGGCATCAATTTGCTTTGTGCAATGAGCTGTTGCATTGGACTATGGTGCGTAGTAGTCTCACTCTCCCACTAAACCCTCTCCCCTCCTGTGTTTTGGCAGGTTTCTCCGTGGCACGTGCAAGAAGACAGACGGGACCTGCTCCTTTTCTCACAAAGTCTCCAAGGAGAAGGTTGGTACGGCTTCCTAAACGGCTCCTTCTTCCAGCTTATCAGCGGAGCGAAGCCGAAGGGGTGGCATTTATGGTGGCTGTAGGGACATCATCACCAAGGAGTGTTTCAAGTCGAATTTGTGACTTGCTCGCCAAGCAGTTGGGGCTCATTGTGGAGTCAGAGCTTTCAATGGGAGAGCAGCAAAGTGGGAGTTTCAATTCAGAGCAGCAAAGTGGGATATTAATGCAGGATTAATACCCATATTAAGCAGCATGTTTGAACTCAGAGTACCTGGGGTTAAGATTTTTGCAGTATCAAGAAGGCAGGTTCGGTTAAGGACTCTTTTTGCTGTGCTCAGTGTATTTGAGGCTCTTGGATTTTTATGACGCAGGGGAGGGTTGAAAAATAATTAGTTGTTTTTCATTGAGCGATTCTCAGTTGACAGTTTAGCGAGTTAATCCTCGTTCAGGGACTGGGATTTCCAGCTGGTGTTCCTAAGTATTGAAGCCCAGCTAAGGTTGGCCAAGTGCAGCTGCAAGCTCATGGCCAGGACACGATGAATTGAGCTTTGGGTGGCCTTGCAGAGATATATCTGCATGACAAAGGACCCCACAGGCAACAGGAATGAGTTTTAATCCCATATGTGCGTTAAGGCTGCAGTTGGAGCAGTGTCTCTGTGCTGGGAGCAGTTCCTTGTCTTCTCCAGGGATGCAGGAGCTGAAATGTGGTTGGGATGAGACCTGGTCTTCCCTGGGGGACTCATAGAAACTCATGTCTCCAGTCCATACTCACTGTATGGGTTCGTGGGCAAGGAAATGCTGAGGTTGCCAACACAACCACTGCTTGCTGCTTGCTTTCCCATGGACTTGGGAAGCATTAGCGTCCCGTGAGTTGATTCCTGGTCACACTCCAGGTTTCCATGTGGGATGCAGAAATGGACCGTCCCATTGGAGACCCTCATCTTTACCCGAGAAAGCTGCATGGATTCATCCATTACAGCAGGGCTCCAGCAAAGAGCATTTCCCTCTCCCAACACCCGCCTCCTTCCCATCCCAAACTCCCGCTCCAGCCACTGCCACGCTCCGGGAAGCTCCGCCAGCTTTTTCCCTGGAGGGAATCGGATGCGAATCAGCGTTTTTTCTCCCTAATAGAGCCGCCAAAGGCCGCCGGGAGCAATTTGGTGTTTCCCGGCGAGCTCGCGGCTTCATTAGGCGCTGCCTCCGGAGCGCACGCCCGTGCTCGGAGCTGTCGAGCTGGAGCCGCGGCACGCCAGCGCCTTGAATTAATATTATTGTTATTTGCGTGGACGTAGTGGGGTGCAAACAAGGTTAATTGAAATGAGAGCGCTGCTTCCTCTTGATAATGGCTCCGGCTTGACAGCTAGGAGGAGTTTATTTGGGCCTAAGAGCCGCCTTTATAATCCCTTTTTATTAGAGCTAATTTGGGCCCTATATCAAAACCTGCATTAAGGGAATCATTTGCGGTCACACCGCCCCCCCGGCAAAAAAAGATAGCCCTAGAGCCCTGTCCTTTATGGTAATGCAAGCAGTTAAAAGACAATTAAAATTAAACTCTTTTCTTTTCAAGCACCCTTTGTTTTCTTTCCCCCTCCCTGCTCCATTCCTCTTTTTTCCTGCTTTTCCTCCGGCCGGGAGATTTAGTTAAAACCCTCGAGTGCCCTTCAGGGAAAGGGTCTTTCCAGCAGCGGTTAGTGCACGGTTGTAAACGTCGCCTTGGGGATGCTCGCGGCGGGCTGTAAGTAAATCCAGCATTTAGGCGCCGGAGGGAGGCGGAGGAGAGAGAGATGAAGGATCCGGGACCTGGGAAAGGGCAGGGAAGGGAAAATGGGGCTTACAGTCCACAGCAGCAGAGCCGTGCACTCGGATTGACACCTTTTGCAAGCAGAATTTCTGCTCTTCTCGCCCCTTCAAGGTCGGCCAGGCACTTTGGCAGCTTGGCGGTGGCAGGGGACATCCAGGGAAGCCCCTACCAGTGACGGATAAGTTGATTACAGCTCTCCTCTCCCTTCCCCGTGCTGCATAAAGAGGCGGTTTCCTCCGTGCTGGCGGTTTTGGCTCTTCCCACCCGCGGCTGGGAGGATGCTACGGCAGCGGGGACCACGCGGCGCCAGGGAGCCGTGTTGCAAGAGCCCGACAGGAGAGCTAAAAATACCGCGGAGAGCAGCGGCTGGCAAAAAAACATATATTTATTTTATGCATGTCATGGTTTTATTTCAGTCCTGGGCGTTGGAGCGGCTCCTAATCTACGTGATTGCGGCGGGGGGAACGTGCTCATGGTTTTTCCTCCTCCTCTGCCCTTGCAGATGCCGGTGTGCTCGTACTTCTTGAAGGGGATCTGCAGCAACAGCAACTGCCCTTACAGCCACGTCTACGTGTCCCGCAAAGCCGAGGTGTGCCAGGATTTCCTCAAAGGCTACTGCCCCATGGGAGAGAAGGTAAAAGAGTGGCTCGGTGTGCCGATTCCCCCACCACGGCTGGGATGGGTGCCCGCAAGCTGTTCCTCACACGAGCTACGGCACCAAAGGGAACTGTAGAGCTGGAAGCTACCAAACACCTGGAAGTGATGAACAGCAGCCAGGTGTCTTCCCAGAGGTTTATGGGCCAAAGGGTTTTGTTGCTGGACCAGTAGGCAACATATGAAAGATGCTTGAGGTTGCCAGGCTGATGTTTTCCTGGTAGGAGCCACGCCAGGCCCTCTATAACATTCCCCACTGCTTGGTGTTTTCCATGGCCACCTCCTCCTCATGGCCATAACACTGAGCCAAGGGAGAAGGTAGACCATGGATCTAGCTATTTCTCCTGGTCTTCGAGGATGCAGGGCTCCAGCATTCCCTGCTGTGCCATTACTGCGCTGTAGTCATCCTGAAAGACCAAATCTGGTTTTCAAGGAGTTCTTTGCCTACCATAACCTAACCTATGGTAGTAGGTAGGTAACCTATGGTAGGTAACCTAACCTTTGTGGTTACCTACCACACCATATACCTACCATACCATATGCCTACCTTTTTTAAGGATTCTTTGTCCCGATGTTGGAATAGTGAAGAGCAACAGAGTACTCCAGGAATGGACCTTCCTTGGCCTTAAATAGATATGAATTTCTCTCTTCTCTGTAAGCTGGAGTTTGTAGCCTTAATATGACATGAAGTCTTTCCTGTGTGCTAAGCGTGGATCTGTAGCCTCCTGTTCTGCCGTGTTGACCTACTCTGATTGGATCCTAGGTGTTCTTCAGACTGTTCCTCCGAGTGTCTTGGGCCAGGAATTTCCTCCTTAAAGTTTATTTTTGACATGGCCGTAGGGAAGTGCTGTTATAGCATGGAGATCTGAAGGACAGGCATAAGTGCAGGTAGATGCTGTGAGACACCTTAACCACGTGCCAACCCAGGTTTGGAAATACCCAAATTCCTTGGGATTTCTCTGTGCGTGGAGACTTATCTTCTGAGGTTCCTTTGGGGTGGCTGTGCTGCAGCGTGGCAGCTTCCATGAAGTGAAAGCCTGTCCGGAAAAAATGCCTTTTAATAGGCAGAAATCTGGCTTGAAAGTGTCTTGATTCTTTTCTTAATGTTGGGTCAGTACTTTTTATTGGGAACCTCTGGAGAAAAGTGATGTCCCAACCTCTCATGATATAGGAATTAGTTGCAAGTCTGTGGGGCATTTCCAAGGTGGTCTAAGTTGGGACTTGGCTATAGTAGAGGGGACATCAGAAGGGACGTCAGTGAGGACAAATAGCATGAGAGGTGACTTTTGCCAGTGCTGTTTTAATTCTCATGGTAGTATCATCAGCCTCCCACAGAGAACATCTTCCACTGCTGGAGAGAAGGTTCCCAGGTACTTTCTGGATATTACTGACCTTTCTGTCTGTCTTGAAAGAAAACGTAGACAGTAAATTTGCCAAAAAGGTGAATAAACAGCCAAAGGTGGGCACTGAGGCATGTGGAGGTTTTGTGTTTCTGATATAATTGAGAGCTGGTGGCCTGCTCTCTTCTGCAATGAGTTATGTGGTGGTTTTTAGGTCCAGCATTCAACCATGATCTGCTCAATGTTGTACCATCCCTGGAAACCCTAGGCTGATTTAGCTAGAAGAGGGGATCCATCATCCTCTCTCTGACCATTTCTCTCCAGAGATTTCACCTGTCATCAGTAGGAAGCTTTCTACAAGGTTTTATGTAGAGGAGAACATCAGATAAATGTGTATGGTTGGGTTCAGCTGCTGCCAGATACCAATGGCAAGTGAGCAGGCACCAGCTTCTATAGGATCCTTGGATCCAAGGTGGACACCCTGGTGGGTACCGTGGTGCTGACATGACAGCGACCACCCAAACGTGGCTTTAAGTGAGCTCTTCAGTTGCAAAAAAGAACCAAAAATGAGATGCTAATGAAACAAACATTTTGTTTATGCAAAGTCTGCCAGATCGTAGGGCACCGGCCCAAATATTCCCCTGCAGGCCTATAGGATGATGTGATTTTATTGCATTTAATAGAGATGTGTGAAGAAGTGTCTTCCTAGGCATGGTTAGGCAGGTGTGCTGCTCCTGAAGGGGCTTTTCCCCTCCTTCTCATATCTGAGGCTGCTTTTCAGTGGGGATTTTGCCTGTATGAACCTCTGGATAGATGCTCAGAGCTACATCTTTCTCCAAACATGAGCCTAGAGCGGCTCATTTCCACCTTTCTTATGTTCCAGTAGTTCTCATTGACAAATGTCAATAAAAAGTGAATAAATAAGGTCAATAAAGCCAATTACTGGGCTACCTTTAGAACTGGGGCACAAATGGCAGATGCAGAGCCAAGGGGACAAGGACGTTCAGTGGCAGGAACAGTCCCAAAATGCAGCTGGTGGGAGGGAAGGAGAAGCCAGGTAGACTTGTCCAAGCTTGTCCAAGCTTGGATGGACAGGATGGGCTGAAGCCATCGGCGTTCGCGTCTGTAAGAAGAGCAGGATGTCAGCGAGAGGTAATGACCACGCTAATAAATTAACCTTTGCTTAATTACTCCTCGTGGCAGCATCCGGAGAAGACAGCAGGCAGGGTAAACCTGGCCTCCGATGGAAAAACAAGCCATCCCGCCAGCTCCCTCCAGCCCTGGCCGCGCCGGCTGTGTCCCTACAATTATTTTAAAATATTCCAATTTAAATGAAAATATAAAAGAGATATTTAGAATATTTATTCTATTAGCAAAAGTGCTTACCGCGTCACTTTTGGAGTGTCAGAAAAGCATTCTCCTACAGATGATGGATAGCAGCCTGTAATTATATATGGGGAGAAATTGCTGAGCGGGCCATATTTAGCTGGGGAGGAGACATACCAGCGTGGGCCATTAAGGGTTAATTTTATTCTCTAAATAATAGAAAAAGTGCTGAGTCCGCTCCTTTGCGCAAAGTAGAAAGTCCTCAAATGGACCCCGGAGAGTTTATAATATTCTCCTGAATCAAGTAAAAATGTTAACCTTGCTTCATAAAACGATGGCTTGTTAAAGATGCGCCGTCCCTTTTCCCTCTGAATAATTTAGGACAGGAGTAAATCTTGCCTCATTCTGCCTTGCCGGGTTGGAGAAGCGGTGGAGAAGCCCAAGCAAGGAAGGCAAAGGGGCCCCCTCAATGGCTGAACTCCAAGGAGGACACCCCGTAATTAGACATTGGGGTCTTTGGCGTCAGTGTTGGCCCTGGATTGGCGCCTGGCTCTCCCTCCCACCACCTTTTCCTCTTGCTTTCGTGAAAAATACCTGTTATAATCTATAATTTATTGCAATTCCTTACCTGAAGCACTTTCTGCTCTTGCTTCCAGGACACGTGAGTGGAAAAGATCAACCTTTGCTCATGTCCTGGGTTGTGACTCTGACCTGCTTGCCACAGACCCTTCCTTGTGGGCTTTTAATGAGGATGATGCTGGCCGTCGTGCAGGGCTGGCCTGTTCTGGCTGCAAAAGGAGTGGAGAATAAGCGGGAATGCTCTAATTTTACATCCCCATATTCCCTTTTGAGGAGCATAGGTGGAAGGTGGTGAAGCTCCTCCACCTGTTTGGAGAGGAGACAGTTCCTGTACAAGTCTCTGCTTCATTATGGAGGATATCAATCCTCAATATCGGTCATTTCTAGGAGGCAGCTGGTGAGAACTTGGATTTCCAGCACCTTCACCCATTCTTACATCTTGATCTAGGAAATGCTGCCCCAGACCATGGACACGAGGAATTTTGGGACACGATCACCCCAGGGCAGCATCCGGAGACCTCATGTCTCCTTTCAGCTAGGGTGTTTTCCACCGTTTCCAAAGGCTAGCAGTAGTTCTGGAGACATGGGGCTTGCTTGAAGGTCTGGAGACCTTCAAGGAGACGGTGCCAAGGACGGGCACCTTGCAACACATTTTCCCACTGCAAAACCTGGATGATGGGTGGAATAAGCATAGATGGGACAGTTTGAGGTGCCATTGCCCTTAGGCAACGTTCAACCCTCACAGCCCATCGGAGCAAAGGTGAGGAAGTCTGGCCAACCCCTTCCAGCATCTGGAAAATCAGTCGGTGTTAATTAAGCCTTTTCCCCACAGTGTCTGCTAGCAAGCGCGGTGCCGTAAATACCTATCTTCATATTGGTGCCATCAGCTGCTTGGAAGCCTGTGGGTAAATTGTTCCCCCCAGGGAAGCATTAAGCGGCGCGAGACACGATTAAACAACAAGGCTCCTGTGCAAGCGCCCGAGGAAATGGGCTGGAATAAATCACCGGGAAGCGGGATCGGCACGCGGAAAGCCAAGGTGCAAACGGAGCCAGCGGGAGCTTCGAGTGCTTTCAGACTCATTCCTAAACGAGTCTGGATTCCGGATTTGTAGGATGGTCCTGGCTGATGGAGTTTTGGGTCGGCCTCTTTGCAAAAGGCAACTTTGAGGTTGAAACCAGAGGTGAATTAGAGCTTTTGCTCTTGCACTGGCAACACGTGAGGAATCGCTCAAATGACTCAAGATACCTGGAGCTGTGACCCCAATTTGTCATTTATTCATGTAAAATGTCAGTAATTCATGTTAACTTGTCTGGTTCGAGTTGACCAGGGCTTCTTAGGGAAGTGCCACTTCCTTGGGGGGGAAAAAACATTGATTTTTGCCCCCAGGTGCAGTGTGTTTGCTTCTCACAGTGCCAGCTGCTGGATTTCCCGCAGAAAACTCCTACGTGGGGACTTTCTCTTAGCTCATGTCTTGTTCTCTTCTCTGTTTCTCTGGTCTGAGGTTGTCTGAGGTTGTCTTGGAATTTCTCATCTACTGGTAGAGGTTTAACAGGTTCCCACAGGAAAGTTATTTTGGTGTCAAGTGTCTAATATTTTAAACTTAACACGGTCCAAATCTTTAAGTCTGAATCTTTCAGATGGCTAATCCACATTAACCATTTTGATGGCCACTACCTGTTGTGTGTCTTGATGTGGTTTTCTCTTATCTGGTGCTTACTTTGAGCTGAAGAGCAACAACCTGGTCTCTCAGCTCACAAATGTGAAAATTGGAGCTGCTCGTATTGCATATTCTCAACTTTTTCATGCTATCTTTTGGGCAAAAGAGCATCTTTCTCTTTTTTGCTACCATGGCTGTCGGATATTGGGCTTTCTTAGTCCTCTTTCCACCTCGTTTGATGTAAGCTGAGCCCCAGCTGCTGCTGCTCTCTTTGCTGCGATGTAGTTTGTCCTTTTGTGAAAGGCATGTGAGGTTGTTGAGGAACCCATGTCCTTCCCTCCACATAGCTGCTGGCTGATTTTTAGGTCTGGAACATCTCCTAGGCTTCATCTTCAGTTGGCCCCTATGTTTGTGGCCATCCTACTGGCCACCGTGGTGTGTCCATTATATACCAGGGCAGAGGTGACAGATGAAAGCTGTCCTATCCCAGCACTCGAGGGACTTCTCTTCACTAAAATGTTGTGAGCCGCTTCATGATGGCAGCTCATGAAAGAACTTATTCACCATGAAGGCCTGGAAGAGGCTGCCCAGGGAGGTTGTGGAGTCTCCTTCTCTGGAGGTCTTCAAAACCTGCCTGGATACCACCCTGTGCCCCGTGCTCTGGGTGTCCCTGCTTGAGCAGGGGGGTTAGATAGATGATCTCTAGAGGTCCCTTCCAACCTTAATGATTCTGTGATTCTGTGAACTCCCTGCATCCAACAAACACAAAAACCACAAGGAATAACTGAAAATAAATCCCTTAGAAATAATTTCTTACTCCTCTATCATATCTATGTCCTGTTGAGCTCCACTGTCCTCAGAATCACGGAATGGTTGAGGTTGGTCCTCCTTCTCTCCAAGATCCCCATCACTGCTGTCGTGGAGCTTGAACATACAAGGAGAGGCAGTGGGCTCCATACTCCTGCAAATTGCTTCTTCTGAAGAGATCACAGAATTACAGAATGGTTGAGGTTGGAAGGAACCTCTAGAGATCATCTAGTCCAACCCACTGCTCCAGCAGGGACACCTAGAACATGTGACACAGGGTGCCAGATGATCAATGTGAGCACCTCCAATATGACAGAGGGTGAGGAGAGGTTGGTTTGGCTTCTAATCTCTGCTGGTCCTTCAGCATAGGCCATCCCTGCAGCCAGTGACAACCTTCTCTTGGCACTGTTCTCCGCATGGCCCAGCGCTGATGACAACAAGCCTTCACTGAAGAAATTGGGCATGACCCGGACATGCAGCTGTGCTGGTGCCTTGCAGTGCCACATGGCTGCTCAGGTCCATACAGTGCTTGGTTCATCTTTCATCTCATTTCTTACCAGTGGCGCATTTCTGCTTTTACCTCCAGTTCTTGCCCATTCCTGACTCCATCATCTTTTTGCCATGGATCACGCCGGAGCTAGGAATTTCTCATGGTGCTCCAAACATATCCAGGAATGGTAGCAGTAGCTCTGCCTGCACAAGCTCATGAGGTTCATTGGGCCAGCGTGATAACAACTGAGGGACCTTGACCTGCCTACCAGTTTTTGGCTTGTACAGATGTCTTCAAGTTGTCTTTGAGGCACTGGTGTGAAGTAACACCTCATTAGCAGAGCAGTGATCATCTTCATGAAGACCTCAGGTCATTCGTGGTGTGGCTTGGACTTCTGCCAACGCCCCCATCCACCCAATTATTTCTCATCCTGCTTCCAATCTTAGAAGCCTCTGTGATGTTCCCCTATGGCTGCACCCTGAATCATGAGCACTTCATGACCAAAGTTGCCATGAACAGAAGGTTGGCTGATGACCACCTGGAACCATGCGGCTCTTCCCAAGAGTCTATGATGATGAGCAGCCCCTTGGTTGAGCTGCCATGGGAAGTTTGAGGCTGGCATTCCCCTGTCGTTCAGGATTAGCTGATGGATACCTCTGGATGCCTTTGGTAGCTCTTTTATAGTCCAGTGCAGCTGTATAAAAATCAGCTACAAAGGCAACTTGGTTTTGTTTAATTTTGGCTTGAGTTAACAGATGTTCACTGGGTGCTGCAGCCGCCTGCCTAATATGTTTGTTTTTTCTGTAATGTGTAGCAGAAATCTTCAGTCAACAAAGTGATCAGTAAGTAAATTCTTTATTTAAAATAAAAGAGACGAAATGAGTAGGCTTGTTAACGATCACAAAAGTGTCAGCTTCTTGGATCACAAATGAGGTTGGAGCTCATCTCTGCAAATGTAGAGTAAAACTGTGGTTTGGGACCCAGCAAACAGACCTGCATCCTCTAGTGCATTTGATACCTGGGGCCAGCAGGAGCAGGGAACCAAACAGACTACTAGTAAAATAGATTTAAAAGTCAGAGCTCTGCGTGCACCAAGAAGAGCTGGGGAGTCATGATTATGATATTCTGCAATTTAAGCTGTACTCTCTCTCTCGCAGTCTACAGAGAGATCTGGGGAAGGATTTAGTGCTGGGAACAGAAATGCAATGGGAAGGATGCAGAGTTGTTTTCCTGGCTCAGTCCTGGACTACATTGGTATCTCCTTGCAGGAGAGCGTTGACTTGCACAGCTCCAGCTCGCTGATCTTGGCAAGGGGTCAGTCCCTTTACCCTGTGCCCTGGTCTGATACTCAACTGGAATTAAAACAGCAGCAAAAGCTGCGTTCCTGATAGCAAGTGATAAATCTCCGTGTTGCTGATGGGAGCTTTCCACTTGAAATGCTTTGTAAACTGCAGAAGAGGTTTAAAACTAATCAGGTTTCCCCTCTGCCTCATCCTCTCCCTGTATCTGCACAGAAATCTTTGTGGGTTTCCAGTTGCATCTTATTTACCGAACGCTGTAATGGCATAATGAGGGTTCTTATTGCTCCTTTAATTTAACAGTAGTATCTTCAGCAACGTTCAGATGCTTACATTAGAGATGTTGCTTATCAGGGCAAACTTGAACTACTTAATAGCCTGGGCTAGTTGATAATAGTGCTTAGATAAATACAGGTCTGTGATTTTGTCTCTGGTGCTTTAATATCCTTGGAGGGGAAAGTGCATCACAAAAGATGAAAATTAAGAAGTCCAGAGTAAAAGTAGTCTCTGAATCACAGCTAATAACTGGGAATATACTGAGGAGGCAGAGAGTCCATGATTGCAGCTCTAACTTCTGTAGAGACAGCCACAAATAAGACCAGATTACATCTTTGCTTCCCATTCTGGAATTTACCTCCTTTCCCATTTGTTCTCTGTTGGCTGATGAGCTCTTTGTGCGCTCTGGAGACCATGGGCCACCCGTTGTCTTCCTGATCTCTGGCATTCTGAGTCAGCAGCTTCCCTGAGTGACCTGGAATAATGTATTTGTCAGATCCCCTTTCTTCTCTGATGAACACGAGCCTGTAAGCAGGATGCTGTGGTGTCTCCCTGACTTGCCTGGCTCCGTCCTAGGTTGTGGGATGTGGTCGTGGGGTTGTGAGGAACCCCATCAGTGGCTTCCTCATGGGAAACTGGCTCCATCACATTTTTGAGGTGAGATGGAGGAGGTAGTGAGATTGGAAATGGTCTTCCCAAGCACCATGCATTGAAGTAGTGCAGGAGATGGTTAAATGGTGCTGTAGACGTTCCCAATGCCAGTCCTTGGTGCTGGTTCTTCAGCTGGTGACTCACTTTCCTCCTTAAGTCCTTATCTCTGCTCTTGCAGAGTCTCAAATCACTAGGGTGTTTTGGGCCTTGCTGATGATGGACAACTGTTCCTGGTCCTCTCATCTTATTTTGTGTTTTGACCTCTAGTGTTGGGGAGTCTTACAGAGCTATGTGACTGTCCTCCAGAGCTATGAGACTGTCCTCCAACTTGATACAGGATACAAATAGAAACCAAGCCTGAAAAGGGCCAACCTCTGGTCACCATGATGGCAAGGAGAGCTCTTGCAAGTCTGCAGAGAACTGGGAGGGAGCAATAGAAGCAATCAAGAAGCAATTTTCAAACAAGAAAATGTAATTATACCCAAAAAAAGGGGGGAATATTCAACTGTGGTGCTTTTGGTGAGGTCTGGAGGTGTTGTATTTGCCCGCATTGTGGAAGTGAAATGTCTAACTCTCTGACATCATTTTCATCCATGGAAAATTCCAATTATGGAAGAATTTAGTAAGGACCTTTTGCTCCAGACTGTGGAAGTTCTAACCTGGGCTGTTATCACCCTGCCCGTGATGTTACTAAGTCCTCGTGTCACCGAGCAGCTAGTTTTCAATTTTATGCAGATTTTGAGCTTTTCCTTCGCTCTTTCCAAAAAAAGAGATTGGCTTTGAAGCAGAGAGCTCAGGTGTCCACTTCCTTCTAACAGATATCGTGTTGTTTTGCCCCAATGATCACCACTTCCTGCCAACTTTTTCAGTGGGTCCATATCTGTTGCCCGACGTTGATGAGAACCATAACATCATCGTTGGCCGCTGCAAGAAGAGAATTTCGTAGCTTTCACGTGAGTGAATTTTCTCCGTGTTTAGGGGCGATCTTCATCATTGCATTTCATGTTTGGGCCTTGGCAGAATAAAGGATCTGGCTGGTAATAGGACCCTTCTTCTGAAAGCGAAGGCGAAGCTGCAGAAGTTGCAGAGCAGAGGAGCAGGAAAAGCGACGGGCGATCGATCGCAGCAACTCGATGCCCCGCGCCGAGCGGTACAGGGCGTTCTGCAGACAGGAGATGCTGTAGGACAGTCTGCCCTGCAGATGCTCCGTTAGCAAAAATACCATCTGAGAGTCAGCAAAATGGCAGATCCGAACCAAGGAGGAGCAAGATTAGAAGAAACGACGTAGCAGGAGCCATCGGCAGGACAGGCAAGAGAAAGCTCCATCCTTTAGGTCATTGATGTTTGGGCTGGATCAAAGCAGGCAGGCCTACCCTGCAGGTAAAAGGCTCAGTCCCTTTGCAGGAGATGTCCTTCAGTCCTGTGAAGGTGACCTGAGATATGCCAGCTGTACTAGGTGCTTCTTAATTTTTAAAACACTGTAATTTTAAAACACTTAATTTTTAAAACACTGTAAAAATACTGTAAACAGTTTTTTTGAAACACCATCCAGTTCTAATTCCAGCTCTGGTGTGTTGACAGCTCAAGTGCTGTTTTATCTTCTGCAGTCACTGATGGAGAGCTCAGCAGCTTGGTGTTGGGTCATGTTTGCTTCTGTGAACCTCTTCATGTCCTGCCTCTCCTGATGTTTGCAGCATGCATCTGTAGTGACACTTGTGTTGTGGCAGTGTTGAGATGCTTCAGCTGAGCTGAGACCTGCTGCATCACTGGGTGCTCTCAGCCTTCCCCTAGATCCTAGACATCTTTGAGATGAGGCCATCAAATTGAGCAGGGAGGAAGAGCGTAACTTGAGTTGTGCCACTTGACCCTACTCACGGTGTAATTTATTGTGACACAAGTTTTTCCTCATGAAATTACCATGGGCCAAGTTGATCCTGGTCTCTTTTGGAGAGTCAGTCGCTGTCAACCTCTGTCTGCAGGAATCCGTTGCTTCTATGCAAGCTCCCATGGACTCTGCTTTGGGGCAGAAAGCTGTTTTGGAGATAAGTTCTTAGCAGGGGCTCTCAGTGTCGCATGGGGCAGGGGTTGACATTAGCTTCCAGTGTCCTTTTTTGGGGTCACTAATCCGATGGCCGCGGCCCAAGCAAGGGGCTGCTTCACTTTTCACCACCCATGGTGGTGAACATGGATGTTACCATGAGGTAACATGGATGGGTTATGTTGGGTCAGAGGGGCAGCTAGCAGGGTGCTCTAACAAAGCCACATCATCTTCCAGGTTTTAACCACGGGGGAGCTGGATTTTTAAGGCTACTTCCATCTGCAAGCTGAGGAACTGAGCAGTGGTGCAGGAAACCCTTGAGCTTCATGAGAAGTTCTGCTGGTGGAGATGGGCTGGGTAGAGAAGATCACGGTGGGAGTCTGCATGGCAGGGTCAACCTTGTCTGGCTTTTCTTTGCCTGTAACTATTCCTGAATACCTAACCCAAAAACGTGGGTGGGTGGAAATGTCCCAATTCGAGCCATACTTGTTAAAGGCAGCCCTTTTTGGTGCTGCTCCCATCGCCAGGCGGCAGGAATGTGTCTTCTCCGTGCCGTCCGCAGGGAGGCCACCGGCATCTGCTGGCAGCTCGCCCTGTGCCCGCTGCGGGCTGCCCGCGGAAGGTCAGCCACCGGCTCCGGCCGTCCCAGTAACCCAGCTCGGCCTTCCCGACGCCGCTCCTCGTGCCAAGGACGCTCATGGAAGACGGTCGTGGAAGCCAGTGCCCGGGCCGAGCTGGGAGGACCCGAGCTGGCACCGGGCAGCCGCCCTTCCGGCTGTTGCCTACCCGGTGCCAAGGGAGGTTGCACGGTGCCAATCCCCACGTCCTTGCGCCACCCCTGCTCTGCTCGCTGCCGAATCGCTGCTCCCTTGGGGACAGCAGCACCATCCCTTGGGGATGGCAGCACCTTCAATCCCAGCAGGGAAGGTCCATATGGATCCAGGACAAGCTGATCTCACAGGATGATCCCATTCCCGATGTGTCTGGCAGCACCCACTCCAGGTGCAGCGGTGCCGTGGGTTCCCTCTCCTCGATGGTGACTTTTTCGTCTGGGGGACCTGCTGGTTTTCTGGCCTCTGCCCCAGACCCAGATGCCGCTTCTCTTTTTATGGTGCAACCTGCAGCAAGAGAGAAGTGAGGAGGGGGGATAAAATTAGCCCTGCTGACAGGTGGAAGGGATCGGATGATCCCGGCAAGGAGGGCGCTCCCCGCGTGTCCGCGCGCTCCTTCCTCGGCCCTGCTGCGCGCGCCGGGCACCTTTGCAGGAACCTGATCCCCCCCCTTCCCCTTGTCTCCATCCATCTCTCCCATAAATAACCCCCGTGGGGGCTCTCCTACCCTCGGAGCTGAAGCGCAGGGCCCAGCAATCCCTGCTCTTCCTGCTTTTCCCTGCCCTTCCTCAAGACCTGAGAGCACCTGGTGCAGGGAGAGGTCCAAAACGCAGCCTGGACATTTGTTGTCCCATGACCATCCTGTCAGCATCTTCTCCAACCTCCTTAGCCTCCTCCGGACATCCCAGCACTGCCACCTTTGGGCAGATCGTTGCTGTTAAGATATTTATCCGTTTGGGTCCAGCGCTTGGAGGTGAAGCTCTCACAGCAGAGAGGAAGAGCGATGGTGAGGAAGACAGCGGGAGAAGGAAGCGCCATCAGCTCCTTATGCCCTTTGCGGCCGCCTTTCCCCACCTTGCTCTCCTCTTCCCTTGCAGTGCAAGAAGAAGCACACGCTGGTTTGCCCGGATTTCGCCAAGAAGGGCGTCTGCCCCAGGGGCGCCCAGTGCAAGCTGCGGCACCCGCAGCAGAAGCGGCGCCCGCGCCAGCCCGGCACTGCCGGCGACGCCGACCACGGCCACCCGCCGTCCAAGTGGCAGCGGCTCGGCGGAGAAATGGACAGGTAGGACACACGATTTGCTCTTCTCCCCGCACCTCTGAGGTTTTCTCTCTCCCTCTGCTCTCTCCCACCTTGCTCTGACCTCAGCACCCTATGAGTTGGTCATGGCCTTGACTCAGAGCCCCTTGGCACAGGGTGTTGGCAGGGAGGGGGAGCTCGTTGGCAGAGTTTCATCACCACCAGCCTTCTGGTGCGCACCAGAAGTCTTGTAATGTGAGATGGGAACAGATGTGGAAATAGAGCTGCTGGTGTTGGACATCTTTGCCTTGGATCTCTGTCTTGGCCAGGGCATGGGTCAAGCAGGAACCATCCCAAACACGTTTCCCTTTGTTTGGCCCTGATCCCACTGCTGTTACTGAGTGGTGGTTTCATCTCCCAGAATCAGAGAATAGTTGAGGTTGGAACTGATCTCTGAGGTTGTCTAGTCCAACCCTTCTGCTCATGCAGTCGCCTCGAGCACATTGTCCAGGTTCATGTCTAGATGGATTTTGACCATCTGCAAGGATGGAGACTCTACCAGCTCTCTCAACGACCTGTCCCAGTGCTGTTATGTTCACGGCAAGGAGGGTAGTTCCCATAGGAAGTGTTTTCCTCAGCCAGGCACTAGCTAGAGCATCTCTTGGACAAAAATAAAGTTCTTGGGTGCTGGAGACGGAGCCTTGTAGGCTGATCGAGGCATTGGCCTTCCTCATCCCCACAGAGAACCAAGACTTTGGGAGACATCTGGCAGTTTGAAATGGCTTTTTGTGGGGAAACACAGGGCAAAGAGAATGAATTTGATCAAGTTCCTTGGAAATTGGGGATGAGCAGCCCAGAATGGAAAGCAGAGAACTTCCTCATGCAACTCCATCTGTTCACCCTGGCCTCTCTCAATACACATACTCAGCCTCACCAAGAAGGTTAACTTGTGTGTTTTTTTGTTATTACTTTTTGCATGTGTCCCCTCCAGAAACACTGCCACGCAGTTCCACGAGGACAGGGCAAGGCCAGGACCCTCCGGTGAGGAGTGCGAGGTGACGCTTCGGCACGACGTGGACCCATCACGGAGCAGTGGGCTCCCCAAGCTGCCATCCTTCATCTCACTGCAGTCGCCCTCCTCCCCCGAGGACAGGGTGCACAGAGCTGAAGCGGGTGATGGCAACGAGCCCATCGAGGAGCCAGGTAGGACACGGTCACTCATTTCCTTCCAGAGCCTACCAGGATGCTCTTCGTCACCATGCATCCCCAAATCACCCGTTGCGCCTGTTTTCTGGTGTGAAAAAGCCCATATTAGTCTTAGCTAATCGTCTTCGCTGCTTCATTAACAGGAAGGGCAAGAAGCTTTGGAAATTGGTGCAATTTTTTGCAAGGTGCAACTTTAGGATGAGCCAGACATTTGCGTGGCATCTGACAGGATTGAGCAAGCAGCTTCTGCCCTGGTGTTGCTTTAATTTTCAGAGGAGTTTTGAGCAAATTGGTCAATTGAACTGTTTGTAAAAAAAAAAAAAAAAAGAAAAAAAGGAGGGGAAGGAAAGTGTTGAAGCAACTGCAAAGAAATTATTTTTCATGACAGTTCTTACAGTATGGAAGGACCCATGACAGAAAAGAGCTGTAGTTTCCTCATACCTCATGAGAGAAAAATGTCCTGTCCTAGGAGAGCCATCGGCTCCACGGGCCACTGGTGACACCCTATCACTGGGAGTCAATGGAGAGGTTTTCCCTGGAGCACCTTACAGCCCAAGGGGCTTCTCATGGCTGGAAAGACCAGGAGGTCCAACCAGCTCCTGAGAGACCAGTTTGCAGGATCTGTATTGAATATTGTCACTGCTGTCCCCATCTTGTGCCTGGGCGTTGGGAATGGGAGGGCTTGTCCTGCACTAGAATCAGGCTGAGACCCTAGAGTTACTTATCTTTGAGGCAGCTGGATTCAGGTATGGATCATCCAAAAGATCTCTTGTGGCTCCAGAACAATGACTACTTGTTTTAAAGGCTCAGCCTTACTCAACCCGTCTTTTTAGGGCCCATCACATTCGTGTTCTGAATTCATCATCCACAATAGCTGCCAAGCTCCAGGGACACTCCAGGATGGACTGTGCTGGGTGCCAGAGGTCCATGTCCACATCTTCCACCCTTGCTTGCAGCAACCTTGATGCCCCTTCTCCCCACAGCCTTTTGGGGCTGGAGTCTTTGCTACCACACCAAAACATTGGTCCCTGGTGAGCATTGCCTCCATCTCACACATTTCCTACCTCCAAGTGGGTTAATCCCAATTAACCTGTGCTCGGATCAACAGCATCTGACCATCACAAGGGGCTTCCCAACAGCTCCGTGCCACCAGATGAGCCTGGAAACCCTTGGCCCTCATTCCATGAGCGCCGCTGGAGGGCAGAGCCAGAGGGAGCACCCAGCTCCCCTGCCCTCCAGTGAGCACTTCCAGGTAATGTGATTTTCCATATTTCACCTTCCAGTTAAATAGCCTGAGCCGGCGCCTAACTGGCCTCCCCGCGCTAATTGTAAGCAAGCGCACCAATGCAAACCATTCCAATCGAGTGCTAATTTAATTAGAAAGCACCCATTTTAGTTAATTTGTTCGAGACGATCACTGAAAACTCCTGGAGAGAACAGATGTTCCCCTCTCCCCCGATGAACATTCAGGGGTTTGTAAATGGCTCCACTCAGCCTTGTTTAGGAGAGAAAAGAGGATTTTATAGCTGCAAACGACCCTTTCTGTAAACATTTTACAGCTCTCTGCACGTTTGAGTGACGATAAACCCCTAGCAACTCGGCGGGCTGCAAATTTGCGACCATACGGCTATCATTTTATTGTCATATTTCACGGTCGTAACGTTAATGGAAGATGCTCGCTACAGTCTTTTTTAACGGCTCCGCTGAGCACGCTCAAGCGCTTTTGCTTTGGAGGAATTCGTCGAGGGGCAGTGCTTCTGGTGTTGTTTACAGCTCTCACTTCTGGAGGAATAACTCGGAGAGCACGAATCCCCCTCGCCCGCCCGAACCCGGGGCCAACATGCTCGCGTTGGCAAGGGTTAAATCTTAAATCGTTCCTGCGTCACGTTAGGCAACGCGGAGCCCAGTGGACGATGCAGGAGATGCAGCTGCTCTTTAGCGGTGTCCTAGACGTGCTGGACGTGCATCTTCTTTTGGTCTTTCACCCGACATCTCCAGTTCCAGCATCAGAGCGTGTTTGAGGTGGTAGCATCTTCTTGAGATGCCTCCGCTGTCGTTCTAAGCCGGTGCTTTCCCTGCGTTTTCTCCTTTCTTCCTCAGCTGCCAGAATTGGAGAGCAGATGTCATTTATTTAACGCAAAGCCCATACTCCAAGCCCCACATGTGTCTGCAGCTGGTCTCCCCGCGCAAACCCCCTTCATGGCTGCAGTGCAGAAGGTCCCACGGGCCCTCCACCACCTCTAGTGTCCCATTTAACACTTCTCCTCCCACTGACTCTTCTCTTCAAAGCCATCTTGGCAACCAGGGGAGGCAGGGAAAAATTAACCCCCTTGGTTGGTGTAAGCCATTGGCAGAAATAGCCTTGAAGATGCAGAGAGCACCCGCCCGGGTGGATGATCAGGGGTCAGGTTGTCCTGGGATCATGGTGGCCACCATCTAATGGACTATGGAAAGGAACTGTGTGTTGGTCCTTAGCTAATGGCAAAAAAAGGAGCTACAATAACGCTCTTGCTGCGTTGCAATCTGAGAGTGCTCACGTGGACAGTCTGCAGCTCAACTGGTGCATGGTAACCTTGTTGAGCAGGAGGAATGCAGTAACGTGTTGGAGCATCAGCGCCGCTGTGACTGAGTTGTTAGTTTTGCTCCTGGCAGTAGGGCCTGGGAGGAAACGTTATCTAAGAGGTAAAACATGGGCATATGTTTTATGTCTTTCTTGTACTGTACAGCCTCAGACTGGACACCAAAGTTTGGGTTGTATAGAGACCAATATTTGTTCAGTATTATCAAATCAGTTCAATCCCAAAAAGCACTTCTGATGAGACATGTGGTGCAGGCTTTAGCACTTATCTCTAGGACTTCTTCAGAAGTCTCCTATTTATCCACGGAAACAGCTGTTTATGTGGTGTCTTTTATTGCTTCATCAGTTCTTGTGCACCTCCATGGATAAGGGCATCTTCAACTGCTCTTTAAGTGTCTGAAGGCAGCGGTGAGGTGAAGATAAGGGAAGACAGGTAGTTGAAGAAGTCCTCCATTAGTCCCCTTCTCCTCTTTGATCAAGAAAATGAGGTCTATCTCCTCCTTCCTAGCTACTCTGTGGAGGTAACTGAGACACCTGGAGCTTCGTTGAGAGTCTAGGTCATGGCTGATGGGAAGCAGAGGCCTTGGTCCTTGTTATGGGAGGTTGCTGTCTTTTTGGAAAAATAATTGACCAAGATGAAGTCATGAGGCAGTGGCTGCTCCTGTGACTGGTCCACCTTCATCAGCTCTGCTTTCAAAGTGTTCACCTCTGTCGCCCATTCTTTGGATGGGCTGACCTGCATGGGCTCTTGGTCTCCTACAACCTGGTTGAGAGATGCTCTTTTGGCCTGTGTAGCTTTCCTGCTCCTCCTCCTCTGTACATCCTTCCTCTAGACTTCTTCCATCTAGGTCATCACTGCCAGCACTCCCTTTCTCAGCAGGAAGGGTGCCTTCTCCTGCAGCATGGGTGATCTCTCCCACTGCTGGTGAGGGTGTTACGGATAACGTTGTCATGATCTATTGGAGAACTTGTTGCTGGAGTGGACCTGTCTTCCCCAAAGTCTGACCCAGATGTTGGAGAAGCTTGGAGAAGGCTTTGCAACTTATGAGGAACCTGTTTGAAGATCCTTGATGCATCACCCCAAGGGTGACAATAATTTGCTCATTCCTATACCCCTGCCTGCTCCAAGTCCCCTGGTCACTCAGAAGGACAAGAAATTCAGTGAGTTTTGGGGCCAGGCCAGTCCAGGGAGAGTGTCTAATAAAGGGAGTGAGGTGGCTTGTGGCACCGTGGATCCACTGCAACCTGCCCAGTTTGATCATCCACTTAATTGGGAAGAGTAGGGGAGTGATGGGCCAAAAGCTGCTTTCCCTGAATCATCTCCCCTTTTGCCTTCTAGATAGCAAGGCTGCTCCCGGTCCTCAGAAGTTTCCTCAGCCTCCTCTTGCAGCGCAGTGTAGCACATCAACATGCAGGTCTTTGGTCACAGTGAATTTGGCCACGGCAGGTGACAGCAGGAGCTGAAGCATTTGTGCAGAAACAGGGATTTTAGCAGGGTCATAGTGTTTGACTTGCATGTGCCTCGGTTTCCCCATTTCTCATACTCTCCCAATCCACAGGAGCTTCGGAGTGTGGTTGCTGGAGTGCCTGTGACATGGGGAGTGGTGGGACAAGAAGCAAGAGTCAGGAGATGGCCTTCACCCGTGACAGTAGCTGCTAAATATCTGATCTCTGTTTTGGGGGCAATAGCAGCTCTTGTTTGGGCAGCGAGTGACTGCTCAACAGCAACTCCAGGTCTGTGTCTGCTTCAGCCTCCTGGTGACCCTGTGCCCGATGCTCTAGGTGTCCCTGCTTGAGTGGGGAGTTGGACTAGATGATCTCTATTGGTCCCTTCCAACCTTAACCGTTCTGTGACTCCATGATTCTGTGTGTGAAATGAGGCACCAGGAGGAGTTGACACTGTTGCATACCCCGTGCCATCTGCTCACCGCCGCCACGGAGGTGTCGCAGCGGAGCGAGCTGCTGCCCCGTGGGCCTTCACCGTGAGGATCTGCTCGAGCAGATGCTGCTGAGGCTCGTAAAAGGAGAAAGGAAAGGATAAACCGTAACGTGGTTTTTGTCATTGACTTCGACGTGACACAGATCTGATCCATTGCCAGGGATTGGGCCTCTTCATCCCTGTAGGTGCATCTGGATCACACGGTGCCCAAACAGCTTCCACTTCATTTCCAGCGTTGTACTGGAGCTAGTGAGGCTCTTGCAGCTCCTTGGCCCTGGGGAGATGTTGCCATAAACAGTGGCAGATGGATCCTGCCCCAGTTAGCCCGTGTGGGCTGCTCCTTCATCCCTGCCACCTGCAGAGGCAGAAGGTTTTCTCTACAGATCCTGCCTTGTTTGGTGGTTGACAGACCCCTAAACTGCATGGCAGGACCTTCCACTCACTAACATGCTCCAAGCTGTGGGTCACCAAATGTGGGACATATTTGGTCCCTGTAGAGATGCCAGCTGTCTAGAAGGGATGATGAGGAGAAAGAAGCAAAGGGTCCAACTTGCTCCAAAGCCTCTGAGATAAAGGGTTGGCCGTGAGGCCATCAGGAGCCTCATCTGAAGTACTTCATCCCAATTTCAACCCTTGCATCGTAGGATAATTCATGGTGGAAGTGACCTGTGGGTGTTGTTGAGTCCAGCCTCCTGCTTAAACTTGTCCATAGCCTTAACTATGAGGTCTGGTTTGTCCTGTTGTCAGCCTGTGGTGGCTGGGAGGGCAAGGACATGTGGCTGGAGATGTGCCGAATAGTGGGTCCCCTTTGAAAGCAGGTAGGAGTGGCAGGAGGAGTTGAGATGTGCCCAATGGTGGGTCCCCTTTGGAAGCAGGTAGGAGAGTGGCGGGAGGAGTTGAGGGCATGGTCATGGTGAGAGGACGTGGGAGTTACGGCTTCATCAGCTAGGAAGGCTGATGGTGGTGCAGACCTTCCTTGGACTTTTAAAAGCTCTTTTTTCTGCAGTGGTCATTGCAAAGGACTCACCTGGGCCTCTCCTCGTTCACATAACCTGGCAGGTAGCAGTGTTTTCTTGCACTTGAAGAAGTTGATCCATGTCACTCTGGACTGGTAGGAGGATGTTCCAGTGCCCCCTTGCCTTGCTCCCAATCTCTGCTGTCCCCTTCTCCTCCTGGGCACAACCTTGATGGGTTGTCTCCTCTGGCCCTTGCAGGTTCTAATCTGATACGTGCTACATCAGGCATGCAGAGAGGGTTTAATTAAAGAGCATCCAAAGTCTTTTTCATAACTGAATTAACAAACCTCTCATATAATTGCTTTTCTAATGCAAGATCTATTGAATTGCAGGTAGCAGGCGACACCCATTCCTCGATCCGTTAGTGAATCAGGCTAATTGGCTTCCCATGAACATGCTGGATTCTTTCATCGTTAGTGATTGCAGCTTCTCCTCCGGTGTCAGCAGATGTGGACAGACTCGGGGGGCAGTTTGATAGTGATCCCCACTATGGGGGAGGTTTTGATTGATCCCCTTTTATGGGGCTACTAGTTTCAGACATCCTTGTTTTGATCATGGACATGGGATCACGATGGTTTTGGTGTCCCAGTGGCAGCTATGAGGTGGCTTGGTGTGACACCAGCACGGTAGGCTTAGTGCAGTACTAATGGTCAGAGTTTTATGGAGGGCTGGAGTTGGAGATGTTGACTCTTGTGGTGGCTTCATGCCTCTCAGGAGGTCCCAAGGTAAAAAACTTCATTCTCAGTCTCTGTGTAGCAGAGTGGACAATTTAGTTGAAACTTCCAGTAAAACGTGACGAGCATCCTGACTTTTCCTAATTGAGCTCTCAATCTGAATCAGAATCATTATTTCTTGTCCCACGAGCAGCATTTGAAAATATTCTTTCTGATTTACTTTCTGCACAGATCTAAACTGTCCATAGGTTTCCAATCCTCTTTCCACATTGATTTTGCAGGCAAATTTCAGACCTGCCAACTCACTTCTTCCATACTAATCTTCTGCCCATCTTTAAGGGCCTCAGCCTCTCAGATCAGGCCTTTGGGTCTCTATCCAGGGTTCCTGAAGATCATAGAGCCCCATCATCTCCCCCTGGCATTATTTAGTGCCTTGGCAGTTGGAGATGGAAGGGTCCTTTCAGATGTCCCACCAAGCTCCTTCAGGATGAGCTTCAGCTCACCCTTGGATGGCAGATAGGGAATTCACAGTATCTCATAGTTCACCTGATCTTTTCAAGTTGCTGGGGACAAAATCTCTGCTCTGAGTTTTCAATGAGCTGTTGGCACAGGCAGTGTAGAGCAGGAGGGAGGCAGCTGTACTGTGCAGCATCTAACCTACGTGGAGGTCCTCCTTGGAGGAGGAGGATTTGGAGAGTTCAGGGCATCCAGCCATGTGAACACCATTGACTTTTCCAGGCATAACAGAATGACTGAGGTTGGAAAGGACCTCAGGTCCAATACCCCTGCCCGAGTAAGGTCATCTGGACCACATTGTCCAGGACCTGGTCCAGGCTGTCCTAGTCTATCTCCAAGGATTTTGACTATCTCCAAGGATGAAGACTGCAGAACCTCCTGGGGCAACCTCTTGCAGTTCTCTGCTACTCTCCTAGTAAAGAAGATTTTCTTTTGAGGTGGCAGCAGCACAGCAGGTTAGATTTAGATGCTTCTCTCCTGGTTGGTTGTTCCCTTCCTCCTAAAAGAGGAGATTGAGGAGGAAAGACACAGGAATGTGGCAGCTCTCCTGGGCCTCCCATCCCCAAGCAGCATCGGGGACTCTCCCAAGACACCGCCCGATTTTACCCATCGTAGGCAGAAGGAAAGACTTCCCTGAGCGATCGCCCAGCTGCACGAAGCTTCTCCTCCCAACCCATCTCCCAGATTTCCCTGACGCTGGCAGTAGAAGGACTCACGTTGGCTTTGGGGTTGATTTGTGTCACTGCTGTAAATCAGGAACAGCTGGAGGAGTCTGTAGGAGGTCTTCAACGCCATGGGCACAAGGTGCTGGACCCTCAAGGACCGCTGTTTTTGTCACCACCTGCTCAGATCATGGTCTCTAACCTCCCCCTCTTCAACCTCTCCCTCCCGTCATCCGTCGGGACGCAGGTGAAGATGCTCGGAGCAGCCACATCCGAGGACAAACCTCGTCTGATGGGAAAATCTAACGGTGCCACCTGACGCGTGATTTACCGCCGCGTCCGCTCCCGGGGCCCCGGTAATATATTTCTATTAGATTTTCCCCCCAGCCTTCGCTACCGCGCGGAGGGGACGCCTTTTTCCCTGACACCTGCTTAGGCGACGGCGAAATAAATGTTGATTTTTTCCATCAGGGAGGAAGAGCGCGAGGACGGCGAGCTCAGCAAAAGCGGCTCGGCGCCGCGCCGGGGGCTCGCGCGCCGGCCCCGCTCCCCTGCTCGCGAAAGCACTTCAATCATCGGAATGGAAAACACGGCAAACAACACACACGCTAAAAAAAAAAAGGGGTCTGGGCGCCCGGCTTTTCGCTAACTAGAAATGATACACCTGGTTCCCGGGAGATGGATGGCGGTGCTCCCGCCTGGCAGAGCGCGCGAGGCGCCGCGCGACGGGGCCCGAGATTGATCGGGCAATTTGCATCATCTCCCACGCGCCAAAAAAGCGGAAAATATATTTGGCTTTGCCATGGCGAGTTATTTATATATATATATATATATATATATATTTTCTTTTTTTTATTTTATTTGGCGGAGTTGCAGGGGGTTTTGCAAGGGGAGGACGTGCCCGGCGCGCTTGGTTTCGGGAGGCTCGCAGAGCGTCCCAGGTGCATGTCCATGTGTCCCAACCTTTCCAATGGAGCACGTCCGTTGTCAAACGTGCTCGGCTCCGGAAAAGCCCATGCAGCGGTCGAGAAGCTAATTGCAGTCTATTAAAAAGTATGCCAAAAAAAAAAAAAATCTGTATTTCTACTGCTCTTCTGCAAATATTATTATATTTGCTTTGCCACGCGGGCGGTTTGTGCAGAGCACACGGAGCTTTGCTGGCAGCTCCGAGGCGATTGAGACTCTCCGTAATGTAGGATTTGGGCTCTCCGCAGGCTCTGGCTTCTCCAGGGAAGCCGGAGCCAGAGCAGCTTTAAGGGCACTGCGAGATACCCAGGGAAAATCCGGGCACAGCATCCAGCGAAACAGCCCATGGCCAAGAGCAGGGATATGCTGGACGCGCACTTGCCGGCATGGGGAGTCGCGTTAGCCCAGGTGACTAATAGCCAAGGCGGCCGGGGCCGCCTCTGATGTATGGGTGTTATATTAAGGGTGGAAAGGTGCTAAATGAGCCCTCTTTGTTTTACATAAATTAGCTTGTGGGCGATGCATCACTGCCAGCACCGCTCGCGCGCTCCGCGGGTTTGGTTCACACCCAAGTTCCTGCATTTGGGTCCGACTCTGTCTTCCGTAGTGGAGGTCCATGTACCCCAGCACGGCGCTGGAGGAGCAGCTGGGAACAGTGGGATGTCCCCGTTGGCAGCGGAGCCGAGAGCTCTCCATCCCTAACTCGGGCATCTCTTTCTGAAAAGACATCACTTCAGGTGCTGGGATGGTCCCTCAGGACCCCAAAATCCTCGGCATCCGCCTGTGGGGCCAAGTCGATGGGAAGCAATTCCCGCGCCTGCTAGATGGCAGCAGCACTCTCCGGCTCAGCGGGCGCAGGAAGCGCGGCCGAGTCCCCAGAGCCCATGCCAGGATTTATCTGGGATGGATCACGGAGCTGCCAGGAGCCCTTCAGGGAAGCTGCCGCTTCTCCGTGCTGGCTTCCCCCCTCCAGAGCCACAGCTGGAAGTGGGACCAGAGTCCTGGTGTATCCCATAGGACACTGGGGAAGTCTGACGAAGTCAAGGAGGGAGGCGAGCGTGACTATTTCTTATTTTCCCCCCTTTTTTTTTCCCCTCTTGCTCCCAGGAAGCGTCAAGCGGAAAAGGACCTTTGCATCCTCAAGGGGCTCGGAAGCGGTGGCGCTGGAGGATGGAGGCTCCGGAGGTGAGGCCGGCGGCGCGTGGGTTCCCCAGCTGCTCCCATGTCCCAAAGGATGATGACATTGGGGGGCCCAGGTGTCCTGCGGCGGCGGCTTCTCCGGGGACGTCCTCGTCGTGACGGCCTCTCCGCCGCCCTCACCCCTCTCTCCTCTCCTTCCAGGCAAGCGGCTGCAGATCAAGCCCCGGCTCTGAGCGACTCCGGCGCCCACCTTGATCCCGATCCCGCGCCCAAGAGCTCAGGAAAAGGCCACCGGGGCCGGCCCGGCACCTACCTCAGCACCCTGCGCCCGCCGCCGTCTCCCATCTCCCGCGGCTCCCCCGTGCGCGGGGAGAAGCGGCGCCCGTTTTGCCAGCCCCCGGGCGAGCCAGTTTGGTCAGAGTTGTTTAATTTTCAAATAAACTCCCTTTTAAGCCGATGGTTTTGATGCCAGGGAGACGTTTGGGGGTCGACGGGGGTCCCCCTCGGGTCATGGGCACCCGTGGGACACACTGTGCCCGGAGCCCACCCGCATCCGTCTCTGTGTCCCGGCTCGGAGGCGTCAGGTCTTGTGTTTCCTTATTTTTAGGGGGCGATTTCGCACGGGATGCTGGAGCGGAGCCAGGTACCGAGCCGGCCTCCGGCAGCACCACAACATCCACGGCCCCCCTCACTGTCCCCGTCACCCCTTGGTGTCCCTGTGCCCCTTGTTCGCTTCGGGGACCTGAGCGGCACCGCTCCGAATCCGCTCCGTGATTCAGGAATCCGAAATCACTCCGCATCATCATTCCCCCTGGACCACTCGTCGCATCCCCAATCTACAAGTGGGTCCCCCCCACACCGAGACCCTGGTTTTTTTTTCCTTCTTTTTTTTTTCTTTTTTCTATTTCTTTTGCCTGCCAAAAGCATTCAAGGATCCCGAGATGCTGAAGGGCCCCAGAGGGATTTTGCACCCGCAGAGGGATGAGCTGGGGGGGGACCGTGTTGGCCACCCCTGCAGCACCCATGGGTGCCCCCTTGGTGGGGCCGCCGCCAAGACGCCTCCGTTGCCGTCGAGTCGCCAGGATTTTGGTGCGTTTTGATATTTAAATAAAAGTCCCTGCGTGGAAAGCGCCTGGTGCTGCTCTTCCTTGATGGGGGGACGTGGGGACAGGCATCGTCCGTTTGTCCTGGCCGGTCCCAAAGGGGTCCCAAAGGGTTTCCCAAGGGAAATGGGACATTGCGGAGGGCTTCCCAGGTTTGTTCCTTCCCAACAAAAGCCCAAATATCCCCCTTCCCAGTGGAGCTCTGATGGGATGGACGGAGGGGGAACCAGTGTAGGGAGAAAAAAAGAAACATGGGGATAAAATGCACTTTTAAAGTTATTTTCAGGGGGGGCTATTATGATTTTTCTCTCTTTTTTAGGGAGGTCGGGGTGAGGGTCGGGGGGGGGGGGGGGTCAAAGTGTCCAGAGGCACCGGCTGCTTTTCCTGGAAACCCCTCCTGGGTCCCGGCCTTGGCTCCCGCCCCTCTCCCGCTCCGCTCTCCCGCTGGGAAGCAGGTGCCAGGATGGCATCATCCGCTGGGTCCCTTTTCGGGAAGCTTGGAAGGAGGGAGCTGAGAATGGGCCCAGGCGTCCAGGCCCCCCCCCGCTAAAAATTAACCCCGCCCCGAGGCCGCAGTGAGGAGGAGGAGGAGGAGGAGGAAGCGCCTCACAAAGACACCTCGGGCCACGTCGCCCCCATCCCTCCCCTCGTCCCTCTCCCCGTTCTCCCAGTTTCCCCGGCGGGGCAAGCTGGGAGGAGGCGGCGCCCATCACCGCGGCCTCCCGTCTCGGCGTGCCCATCCCAGCGCCGGCTGCTTGAAGTGGCACTCAATAAATAAATATCCATATATATATATAATATATATAATAAAATATGGTATGGGGGGAACTCCGTAACTTGGGAAGGGCCCAGGCGTCCGGGCTGCCCCCCCCGCCCCGCCGTGGATGCGCCCTCTCCCCCCCCCCGCCCCCAGATTTGACTGACAGCTGCCCCGGGGCGTTGCCATGGGGATATGCAAATAGCAGCGGGCGCCCGCGGCGCCCATAGGCGGCGGCGCGGGGAGGGGGCGTGGCCGGGCGGCGCGGCCCTGCTATAAAAGGGCGGCGCGGGCGGCGGCGCGCGTGTCGGCGCTGAGCGGCGGCGGGAGGCAGCGGGTCCCGGCCCGGGATAGAGCAGGAGGCGGAGGGCAGGGCCGGGGGAGGAGGAGGAGGAGAAGGAGGGGCCGGGGCAGGTGCCAGGGGAGGAGGAGGAGGAGAGAGCCCGGCCTCGCAGCGCAGTCCCGCTGGAGAATCGCCGAGCGCGGCTGGTGGCCGGAGCAAAGTCCCGAGCAGAGCGCGGACTTCGCGGCGAGCGGCGTGCCTGGTGCCCGGTGCCGATCGCCCCGGGGAGCCGAGCCCCCGGAGCCCGGCCCGGTTGCAGCGAGAAGCACCGGAGCTCGCTCTCGGTTGCACCGCGGAGTGGAGCTCCGAAGCCCGGCTGAGCCCCGGAGCCCGGTCCAAGTTGCAGCGCGGAGCCCTCGGAGCCCTGTCCCGCTTGCACCGGGGAGCAGAACTCCCAAGTCCGGCTGAAGCCCCGTTCCGGTTGCAGCGCGGAGCCAAGCCCGGAGCCCGGTCCCGCTTGCACCGGGGAGAGGAGCTCGGCTGAAGCCCGGAGCCCGGTCCGGTTGCAGCGCGGAGGCCGCCGCCGTCGGCGCCTCCAGCGCGATCCCTCGGGCGGCCCCGACCCGCAGCGCGCCCCGGTCCCGGCGGCTGCCGCTTCCCGAGCGAGCCCCGGCGGTGGAGCGGCCCCTCCATGGACTTGCGATGGCCTCGGAGCTGGCCATGAGCGCCGAGCTGCCCAGCAGCCCGCTCGCCATCGAGTACGTCAACGACTTCGACCTCATGAAGTTCGAGGTGAAGAAGGAGCCGGCCGAGGCGGAGCGGCTCTGCCACCGCCTGCCCGCCGGCTCGCTCTCCTCCACGCCGCTCAGCACCCCGTGCTCCTCGGTGCCTTCGTCGCCCAGTTTCTGCGCCGCCAGCCCCGGCGCGCAGCCCGCGGGCGGCCCCGGCGCGGCGCCGCTGCCCTCCAAGCCGCAGCTCGACGAGCTCTACTGGATGTCGGGCTACCAGCACCACCTGAACCCCGAGGCGCTCAACCTGACGCCCGAGGACGCCGTGGAGGCGCTCATCGGCGCCCCGCACCACCACCACCATCACCACCACCAGGGCTACGAGTCGTTCCGGCCTCAGCCGTTCGGCGGCGACGAGCTGCCCGCCGCCGCCCACCACCACCACCATCACCACCACCACCACGTGCGCCTCGAGGAGCGCTTCTCCGACGACCAGCTCGTGAGCATGTCCGTGCGGGAGCTCAACCGGCAGCTGCGCGGCTTCAGCAAGGAGGAGGTGATCCGCCTCAAGCAGAAGAGGAGGACCTTGAAGAACCGCGGCTACGCGCAGTCCTGCCGCTACAAGCGCGTCCAGCAGCGGCACATCCTGGAGAACGAGAAGTGCCAGCTCCAGGGCCAGGTGGAGCAGCTCAAGCAGGAGGTGGCCCGCCTGGCCAAGGAGCGGGATGTGTACAAGGAGAAGTACGAGAAGCTGGCGGCGGCCCGCGCCTTCCCGCGGCCGCCCTCGCCGCCCGCCGCCCCCAAGGCGCCCGCCGACTTCTTCCTCTGAGCCCGCCCCGCTGCAGCGGGACGAGCACCCAGTATTGTCGTTGTTATATTATTATTATTAATAATAATAATGATGATCATATGGTTTCCCTCCCCTCCCCAGTTGGCCGCTGGAAGAGGCGGCTCCCCGCGCGGGGCTCGGACTGGAGCGGGGGAGCCGCCGGGGCCAGCCTGCATGCGGGACGTGTAGGGCTCCGCGGGGGCCGGGGCTTGGCTTCACCTCCCTTTCCTCCTTTTCCTCTCTTTTTTCCCCCTTAATTTCCTCCCTTTCCCCTTAATTTTCATTTTTTTCCCTATATTTTTCCCACCCCTACCCGCCTGTGTGTTTCCCTGTGGGCAGCAGCTCCGCCGTCCTTCCTCCTCCTCTCGCCCCCATCCTCCTCTCCCTCTCTACCCCTTATCATTTTATCTCCTTTCCTTAATTCTATTGTATCCCCCCCACTTCTCCGGGGCTCGCGGCGCCCAGTCCGACGAGGGGGGGTCGCACCGGGCAGCGCTGCGCCCTGTCCGCCCCGCAGCCTCCGCACCCCGGGGCGGCCAAGCTGAGCCACGCGTTAACTTATTCCCCCCCTTGTACATAATGTAGCATCGGGTTAGTTTTTTTTCTGCCTTTTTTCCTTTTTTTTTTTTTTTTTTTTTCCCGGAAAAAAGTCTCTCAGCAATCTTGAACCTCTCAGATGCATGTGAACCCTTATACATTAAGCCCACAACAAGTTCTG